>CAUYON010031000.1:0-28252 GCA_963573935.1 Arctocebus calabarensis
TCGTAATCTCATAAAGAAGAGACTCTGTACCTTGTGATGCCACTTCATTGTTTTCAGGTATCCCTATAAGGCGAATATTGATTTTCTTCTAGTTATCCCAGAGCTGTCTGAGAGAATGATACAGTTTTTTCCTTCCATTTCTCTACCTCTTTGGAAGTTTGGGAGCATTCGAAAGCTTTGTCTTCCATGTCAGAAATCCTTTCTTCTGCTTGCTCCATTCTGTTGCTGAGGGATTCTACTGTATTTCTGAGATCTTTGAGGGCTGCAACTTCTTGTCTCAATGTGTCAAATTCTTTGGTCATTTTGTCTTTGAATTTGTTGAATTCCTGAGACATCTTTTGGATTGCTGCTTTAAATTCTAATTCCATCTTTTCCTCCATTCCACTGATCTTATTTGCTATCAAGACTCTGAATTCGATTTCTGACATCTCAGCCTTTTGCTTATGCAAGGGATCTTGTGCTGTATCTACCTTGTCATTCCTTTGGGGAGTTGATCTATTCTAATTATTTATATTGACAGAATTTTTCTGTTGAATCCGCCTCATGATTATATTTCACTGTTGCCTATGACTGTCCTCAGAGTTGGGGAGGTGTCTCTCCCAGGTCAGACCCTGGCAGAATCACTCTGTTGTTACTGGATCTTTGTAGCGAGTCCAGGTGTTGGCATCTTATGAAGGCCTTTTCAATGTGTCATCCCATGGTGGAAGGTGGGTGGACAAAACAACTTATAAGGACAAGGGAGGACTGAACCCACTTGTATTACAAGCCCATTTTCACGATAACTAACCCACTCCCATGCTATCCTACTCCTATAATAATGACATTAATCTATTCAGCAGTTAATGTGTTTTAAAAAACATATTTTGCATATGTACTTTGTGTCCAGCATTATGCTAAGTGCTTTTTACTTATTTCATTTATATTCACAGGTGTCCAATCAGATGAAGTAGGTATAAGTTACTTTTCCTAATGTTATATCATTTCTAAGTAACAGAGCTAAGCTTAAGCTTTGAGACAAGAATGTTGGACTGACACCTGAAGTCTGTGCTTTTACGGGCTCCACATTACTGCCTTTGTACTGCTTGTACCTACCACACAGGATTCAGGAAGCATTTGTAAAATGACTGGAAAAAAATTTGGCAGGCCTTTTTTCTGCCTTGTATGTACCTCTTTCTGGCTTGACAGACAGTTCTAGTTGGTGTATCATTAGATCACAGTAACAGTTTGTCACCTGACTAGTGACCAAGGACACATGGAGTTATAGAGAGCTCTCAGGAGGCTGAACTTAGTGCTTTGGCTTCTCCCTGGAAAGACTGAGATAGATTAGGTAGACAAGAAGATGTGAGTAATAGTAGAAAGACAAACACACACACATACAAATAAAAACAGTAAAAACCAAAACTATAGGAATTTTCCTTATTTTTATTATTATTTTTTATTTTTACATATACATGTGTTAATTAGGTTTCTACTTTTTGCCTTCACAGAATTTAAAAGGCTTAAAATTTAATAACAATAATAATGTTTAAGATAAGGACTAGATACAAAAACCACGTAAAGAATGAACGAAGATAAATACATTCAGAAAAGAAAACAGATGATTACTCCATCAAAATATAAAGCAATATTAATAATAATAATGCCAAGAAAGTCACGTTCACATTGTCAAATAAGAGTGTGTCTATCATAGAATGCTTTGACTCTGAGGCTCAGAAATTTTCCTGTAAATTCTCATTATAATTTTCAACTATAAAATAAAGCTGACAGAATATTATATTGAACCACTGTGTACCTTCTACGTAGATTGTACAATTGTGATATTTGGCTACATTTGCTTTTCCCTCTTGTCCTATATATATATAAATTTTGTAGATGTTTAAGTATATAAATTAGCATATATAAATATCTAGAATATAAATATATAGATATAAATATATGTATTAGTATAAATAAAAATGCATATGATTACTCTTTTTCCTGAACCATTCGAAAGTGGCAGGTATATGTCACTCCTAAATACTTCACACTTATCTCCTAAAAATGAGAACATTTCACTTCATAAGTCACATTGTGATACTTAAGAATATTGATAGCTACATGGATGGAGCTAGAACATAGTCTTCTTAGCAAAGTATCTCAAGAATGGAAGAAAAAGTATCCAACGTACTCAGCCCTAATGTGAAGCTAATTTATAGCTTTCATATAAAGGCTAAAACCCAATTATAGCACAAGAATACAGGGAAAAGGGAAAGGGGGAGAGGGGGGAGGATGGGTGGAGGGAGGGCAATTGGATTGGTGGGATCACACCTATGGTGCATCTTAGCAAGGTACTGGTGAAACTTACTAAATGTAGAGTATCAATGTCTTTATATAGTGATCAAGAAAATGCCATGAAGGCTATCTCTAACAGTATAATCAAAATATTTCTGATTGTATATGAAGCACATTCTGCCCTATGATTGCACCAATGTACACAATTATGATTTAAAAAAAAATAAAATAAATTTACATTTCCACAGGGAAAAAAAAATAATACCTGGTCTAAAGATTCCCAAAAGAGATTGGGAATCCTCACTTACCTGTGTTCTTAGCAGAAGCCACACAGAACAGCGTGAAGAAAGGGGCCATCTATGATTGCACCCCCTAGATTCATACATTTAGTTATCCAGGCTTCTCGAATCTCCTCTTGTCTTTCTCAGCATGTCTTTTATATCAAAGTAACATTAAAACTAGTCAGTTCTTCTATTTGTTGTGTTTTGGTTTTATTTGGTTGGGGGAATGCTTTTGTTTTTTTAATGTATTGGGTTGTATTTAAATATATTTGTTGGTTGTAGAGAAGGAAGAAACCACTAATTATCCGGGGTCATTTATTCCTGATATGTCTAGCTTCCATTAACATAGATATTTGGGCTTTAAATGTGAATAGAATTAAAATATCCCACTTGTAGCCTCCAGTCTATTACCTTCAAAGCTTTTGAAGTAGATAAAACAATCTCCTGGGCTTCCTGAATTCTGCTTTCTCCTAAATCGCTCTTGCCTTTCTGCTTCTCTAATGGTCCTTTCTGAACCTTCTTAGCTGTTTCACACCCTGCTGACCAGGAAAATATAGGTATTCCCCCTGCATTAGGCTTTGGGCCCGTTTTCTCATCATCCTTCTCCCTTAAGAGTCTCTCCCAACCTCACATTTATATTTTTCCCCATGTTCTTTGTTAGCGTGAATGGGCCTTAGCCCCCATCTTCCCAGTTCCGACTGTACTGAAACTTCGCAGTCATTCTTTGGACACTTGTTGCTGTTTATGTGCTGCAGTGAGGACACAACCCTAGGCCAATGGAATAGGCTCCTGCAAACTCATCGAGGAGAGTCACCCTTGAGCAAGAAATTTCAAGAGTGAACAGTAGGATGAAAGGGGAGGAATGGGTCACCGCAGGCTTGATAATAAAAGGATCTAGCCTAGTTTGGGGGCAGAGGGAAGCTTATTGATGTTTCCATCAGAACCCTGAAAGTTAATTGGAGATAGCTCTGATCAGTGTAGGAATTGGGAAAAGGTAAACCATATGCCAAAGTCTAGAGAGAATAACAAGGAAGGAGGAAAAGATATTAAGGATGGCTGTGGTATAAAATCCAAATGGGCATTTGAAAATGGTGAAGCTGCAGAAAGGCAGGGCAGGCTGCTAAATGCTTGTCAGCGAGTTGGGTGGGGTGAGGGCCCACCATCCAAAGGACAGTGGGGAAGGTCGTGGGAAGTTAGTTAAGCAGCAAGCAGGGCATTTGTATTTACATTTTTAAGAGATTAATCCAGCTGTAGCATGGAAAATGTCTTGGAGAAGGCCAAAAATCCATGTGAGAAGACCACTGGAATTTGTTGCTGAGCCTGGTTAAGAGGCTCTGCAAGGAAGTCTGAGAACCTCTCCGTCTCCTTTTCCTGCTCCTCGTATCCGTTAGATACTAAATGTTTAAAATTTAGGTTCTAAAATGTCCACTGCATGCCTTTTAAAAATTCTCATTGACCTAATTCAAACTGCTTGCTCTTCTTTCCCCAACTCTTTCAACATCCTCCACTCTGCACTGACTTGTCCTCTTCCTTCTCCCCTGTCTCTGTTGGCATAGCAACCAGCTGTGCAGTCAAGTCTCTCCCCTAAAACACACTGGCTTCTCCCAAATGCATCAGAATGAAGTCCAACTCCTCCCCCTGGTTCACCAGCTCTTCAGTGTGGCCCCTGCAGAGGCTGCCATTATCACAAGCTCCTGCCTTACACTCCCCTTGTTTTACAAACTCACAAATATCTAGACACATTATATTTCACCAACTCTTCCCTTTAGCTAGAATATCTTTCTCTTCTAGCTCACTCCTAAAAAAATTCTGTCTTTAAAGACTAATTTCAAGTCCAACTTCTTTCAATTCCAGATGTTCCCAATCACAATTAATTTTTTCTTTCTTCCCAGATTCCAGTGATGCTTGCATGAATTATCTATTCTAAACTTCCTATTCCTGGTTTCACCATTTATCAGATTCTACCTCCTTTTTGAATAAGTATTTACAAGACAGACTCTTCCATTAGATTACATGTTTCTGAGGACTAGAGAAGATTGGTCATAGTCATTTTGGAGTTGCACAGAGCAATTTGCTTGTCCTGTTCTTCTAAAGGCTGGGGGTGAGGGGGTGATTGGGCCCCCAAATTGTGAATGTCTCCAGGCCGCATACCCCAACTTCATTCTGGGTATAATATTCTAGGTTCCTCAAATACACCAGAAAATTTTACCAGCAGTGTTGTTTTTGTTTCTAAAGCAAACTAAATGAAACAAGAGTCATTAAGAGTAACTGTCAACAATATTATTGAGAAGTGCTGAATTCTTCATTGAAAGCTGAGAAAATTCATTCATAAGCACTTATTGAGCTCTAATTATGTTGCTGGCTCTGGGCATTTAACTATAAATAGAACAGTTCTTTGTTTTAGAACTATTTAACAGGTATTTGCATAAAGGTTTGGGGGGTTTTCATCAAGAATTGTGGGTGGATATGCATTTATTAAACTGGGAAATAACTATTCACTCCTTTGTTAGAAAGTTACGTGTTACCTAACTCAAAAGTGAAAAAAATGCAGCCTTCACTGAAATATCAAGGAGAACCAGTCATAATGGATATGCTGCCAATATTTAATACATATATATGTATATAGATACATAAACAAACTTATTAGGATAATTCTGATTGTAGTTTTTTAGTGCTTGATTGTTACTATCATTTAAATTTCTTATCTCTGACTTTAATAAATCCCTGCAACAGGGAGGTTTTGTAACTTTCTTCTCTGAGTCATTTTACTCCCTAGGCTAAGAAGTTTTAATAAAGATGTTAAGCAATAAAATCACATTTATTGAGTTCTAATAGATGCCCAACATTGTATTAGAAACTGGAGATTTGCAAAACCTAATTATTGTCTCAAATAGCTTGCAGAGTAATATTTTATAAAAGGATTATATTGCTGTAGAAGAAAAATTAAGAATATATTACTAAAGGAAGTTATAGGAAGCTCTGAACTTTTTTCAAGGCTAATTTGAAATTGGACATTAGAGATATATGCCATGATTTTCTAAAGTACAGGTACTAACTGTGGAAAAACAACATAAATGTTCAGAACACAGTAGTAGATTAGCAAAGGGAGGAAGTAAGAATGATTTGGTAGAAAAATGTAAATTATAAGGAAAGTATACATTCAGAAAGAAAATTTTTCAGATGTCTCTATATGCATGTATCTGTGGCTTCAAATTTGACTAGATTTTATTTGTTTGTTTTTCAAAATCTTTTCTAAGAATTGCCCTGGTGGAAAATATTCCTGAAGGCCTTAACTATTCAGAAAATGCACCATTTCACTTATCACTTTTCCAAGGCTGGATGAATTTACTCAACATGGCCAAAAAGTCTGTTGACATAGTGTCTTCCCATTGGGACCTCAACCACACTCATCCATCAGCATGTCAGGTAAGCTGCATCCTCTGTGTGTGTGATGATTGTACTTTTGTGCATTTTACACTCCTCAGCATTCTTGCCCTCTGCTTCTCAAGCTCAAGCTCATTTTTCTTTGTCTACCGTCACCCAGAGTACATGTACATCGTTACATTCATATATATGTGCCGTTGTTAATCACTTGTCACTGAGCTCCTACAAAAATGCCAGGTTTTCATGGGCAAAATCATGCTTCGTCTATACCTGCAATAGGCTCTTTTTAACAGCCTTGCCTTGGTGAACAACTTCAGGGGGCATGTTCACACGACAGTCTATGTCAAAGGTGTGGCCCAGTTCTGCTTTGTGCAGCCTGCGCGTTTACATGTGTAGTTCCATACCTCCTTGCTAAGGCATTTATTTGGTTAATTTGTGTTATAATTCACCTTCAGCCTTCAAACTCAATTTTTTAAATAGTAGAATCAAACTTCCCAGGACAATTATTTATTTTTGTCTCTATCATATTTCAATGAATGAGAAACAGAAATTACAGACAACAACTGCTAAGAAACTGACTAAATGATCTAAGTGATTTCTGAATAAAAAGCTCTAAATATAAGAAAATTATCCTGGTCATGTTTAGTGTGTTTTTCTTCATTTTGGTACAACCATGAGAGTTTACATCAAGCTTTCCTATGCAAGTGTATGACCATCAGCCTATACTTACATGTTGTGTATGGGTTATGGAGAAAATAAGATTTGACCTCATTATATGCAAAAATGTGTTGGCATTAAGCCCATAACCATTACTGGTGCTTTGAAATCTAGAGAATCCATTCAATATTTGATTGACTCTAGTCATTCATACTATTTAATGTCAAGTTATTGGCAGAACCAAGCAAACAAAAAACACAAAAGGCATACTAAAGAAAAAATGAATGAACTGTCTAATTGTGCTCTGTACTTCATCTCTACTGCTTAAGTGGGTCTTTTAAGATTTATTGGCTGCATAATTTATCATCCTGGAACTTAGCGGTTTAAAAAATAGCAATCATTTATGTATTAATGATTCTGGACAGGGTTTAGCAGATGGACTTATCTCTGATTGACATAGTCTTGGTGGGGGTAGCTTGCCTGAAGCTGGAGGGTCCAAGATGCATCTTAACTAGAGTGGCTGGACCATCTGGAGGAGGCTGGATCTGTTTTTTACATGTTCCTTCATCATTCAGTAAGCTATCCTGAGCTCTTTACATGGTTGTTGGATGCTAAGAAAGTAGAAGCAGAAGCTATGAGACCTGCTAGAACTCCAGACCTCCAGAATATTGTTTCCAAGCTATTCCACTGGTTGAAGCAAGCCAGGAGCTCAAGGTGAAGGAGTCGCATCCCTGTACAGGAATGAGAAGAAGTGTTGGCAGCTATCTTTGGAAATGGTATGCCACAGGCCACTCTCTGACCATAGCAATTTGCAGCTTTTCTACATGACAAATACATTCACCTCATTCCCTAAAACTTGAGTCTCATTACATGGATGGCTCTGTAGAGAAGCCAGACATCACCTCCAACCCCCGGTTAGGTGTTAGTAATCTATTGGGCTGGATCTAGGAACCGAATAGATGCAAGGAAGATTAATAAGAGAAAAGCAAACACGTCTTATTGATCTTACATGTACTAGAGGATCTTCACAAAAGGGTGAAGTGTAAAGAAGTTGCCAAAGTAAAATACTTTTATATTTTTTAGACAAAGAATGATAAATTTGAGAAGAAATGACAGAACAGAGAGGATCTGGCTAGGGGTAGTAAATTCCCAGGGGAGTCACTAGGAGATCTATGGAGGTTGGTTCAAGCTAGTGGAAGCCAAGGGTTATTTTGTTACCTATTTCTATGTAGGTCCATCGCAGTTCCCAACATCCAGTCTCTACTGATATAGGCTATTTTTTCACCTTGGTTCGAGGAGAGTACCTCTTCAAGAGGAATCTTTATGGCTTACTGCATGGAGGAAGAGAGAAGGGCAATTAGCCCTTTCTGAAACTACACTTTCTCCAATGTTTTCATCTTAAAATAATCAATATACCAACCCGACATGTTTCAGGATGACGACATGTCTTTCGCTCCTTCAGCTCAAAACCCAGAATCTCTATATTTGCCTTCGGTCTGTATCTGGGTGAAGCTCCCCACAAGGGTTTCTCTTGCTGTGGAGGTGTGTGAACTAAAGAGATTAGTTATATGACCCACAGCACACACTGAAAACATAGGATGGTGAGACAGGACCAACTATGCACAGTTCTGTTCAAAAAGAGGAAAACGGAGAGCACAGATCAGTCATGAGTTGTAGTGATTCTGAATCCAGCCTGGCATGTGTCACCCGTTTTTTGAACTCTAAGAAGAGAAATGTGTCTAGAGTAGCATCTAGTTCTGTGCACTGGGAGTGATATACTAATCTGCTATTCTCAGAAGCTCCTCATTCTGTATTCTTATTCCTTTTTCATGAGAAATAGCCTGTGTTTGCTTCAGACTTATTTCTCTTTCTTTTCTTTTCTTTTTTTTTTTTTTTTTTTTGAGACAGAGTCTCACTCTGTCATCTGAGCTACACTGTCATGGGGTCAGCATAACTCACAGTAACCACAAACTCTGAGGTTCAGGTAATCCTCCTGCCTCAGCCTCCCAAGTAGCAGGGATCGCAGGTGCCCGCCATGACACACAGCTAATTTTTCTACTTTCAGTGGAGGTGGGATCTGTCCTTGCTCAGGCTGGTCTTGAACTCCTGAGCTCAAACAATCCTGCCTCAGCTTCCCAGAGGGCTGGGATTACAGACGTGAGCCACGAAGGCCTGCTCTTTGAGGCACTTTGTAGTTAGTTTTTCTTCCACTTTCTGCCCCTAGAATTTAAGGCCCTAGAGATTCATTTCCATTTTAAGCTACCTGTATCCCTTTTTAGTCCAAAATGGCACAATCTCTTAAAAAATGTGTCCTCTATTAGCAAAAAGCCACACCCACCAATAATGGGCAGCAGACAATTCTTTCTCTGCTAGGTTGAGCTGCAACTCAAGATGCTCTAGGACTTCACCCTTATAATTGGTAGGACCCTGTTCTGTATCATTTTATGAGATGGTCAGTCAGGTGGACCCACAAGGAGAGATAGAGGAGAGGCTCAGAAAAACAACATTTATTATACTTCTAGTGTCCTGGAGATAGAAAGTGAAGTACAACACCAGGGCCACACAGAAAAGCACTCAGGTGGTTAGGAGGCAGAGGGTGGGGCAAGCAAAAGTCTGATCAGAGCCTTTATTATTGCATGTATGTATGAGAAAGGGTCTGCTATGCATGATTGATGAGCGGGAATAATGCCTATAGGCCCCAAGCTGTAGGGGTGCAGGAGTGCTTCCTAGTTGCATTGTACCCAGGCAGAAGAATATTGCCTCCTGGGGTTCAAGAGCTGAACAGCAGAGGAGTGGCCCTGGGTTGGTTCATTTGCGTGTCAAAGGCATGCTTCCAGTGGGCTGACTGTTTCTAACCTCTACGAATTGCCTAGCCCTGGGAGGCACAGCCTCTCCCCAGCCTGGAAGATTTTCTGAGACGTCATAACATCATCATATACAGAAAATTTTAAAAGTGCGTGCAATACAGAGGCCTTTTGTCTAGCTGAGAGGGTCAAAGCACCCCCATCTAACACCCCTTCTTACTTTGAGACTATTTTGTTGATGAGACACTGTTGACTGTCTACATTTTCTCTACACTCTGCATGCAAACTAAACAGTTCCTTCTTTAGTTTATCTTTTTTTGTAATACCTTATCATATACTGCAAAAACTTGAGTAGGCTTACTGAAAAGTCTCTCTGCCAGATCCACAGGCTCACAAGTTATGTTTTGTATCTTTTATTTTATAGCAGGTGGTGGTGCTGCCAAGCACTCAGCTGCTCTGCCACTAAACAATACATATGGCCTCTTCTCAAGGGTCCAAAAGCAAGTTATTTACCATTCTTCTAGCCTTGGGATGGGATTCCAGCCTCCACTATCACACAGTCTCAAAGGCAATGCCACATGGCGTTAGGTTTTTGCTGCAGAAAGTTTCTAGTTCAGTTAATCTGTGGCGTGTAGCAAGCAACTACAAAATGTATTTTTTATTATTTCCTATCATTCTGTGGGTTGGCTGCACAGTTTTGCTTTTTGTTTGCTTGCTTGTTTGTTTCAACAGTGCTGGGTAGAGTCACTCATGTGTCTGCATTTACCTGGGACAGTAGCAGGGGCAGGACAAGATCTGGCCAGGACTTATTCTCTCCTCGTAGATTCTCATCATTCAAGAATTTGTCCCAAGATTCACATAGAGCAGCTGAGTTCAAGAGGGTGAAAGTGAAAACTACAAGACTTATTAGTGCCTGCATTACTAGAACAGAGCTTTTGCCACATCCTGAGAGTCAAAGAAAAGTCACAGGCCAGCCCTCAGCAGAGGAACAGAGGACTGCAGGGCAGCACACACATGTACAAGTGGAAGGAATTCTTGGCAGCTAATATTGGGAAGTCTGCTATAGCAAGTATGAGCAAGAGTTCACACTTGCCACAGCATTCCCTAAGGCTGCCCAGTACGTCCATTTGCAGGATCCAAAGAGATTCTGGTGGCTGAGGACTAAGGACATTTCAAGTTGTCCCACTGAATGGGACAGGAAGCATGAGCTCTAGCTTGACTTAATGAACCACACAATGTACTGGGGCCCAGATCAGTACAAGTGTCTGTGCTGGGTGAGCAGGGACAGTCAACAGCAGCTTTCCACTTCGTGTGCAGCACCGAACAGCCAGGTGTGTTAAACGTACAAGGGGAAGTTTTGCATATACACCTGGACTTGATGATCTGGTTATCTCCTTTCTGGAATCTGTGTCGTGAGAGGCTGGATTTTTCTCTTCAACTACATAGTGAACTCTGGTGAATAGCTTTCTTTTCCCCCTGTTCTACTATTTCTCTGATTCTGCCCTGAATCCTAGTTGGCTTCAAGGATTCCTATAATCAATGTAGATTCAGAGTCATTTGGGCTTGGAGAGTCTAGGTAACTGGCAACATTTAACAGTGCTGCCCCTTCAAAGAGATTCTCAGGCTGAAGAAGTAGAGAGGGACCCCGTAACTCTGGTCAGCTCTGGGGATTGGTGTGTGTGGTTCAAATCAGTGGAGCAGAGGTACTCAGGGGGCTTCACAGGCATCTAGGTGGGTGACTTAGCACCCTATCTTTCAGATGGACATGATCTTCCAGAGCACTCTGGAGACTTTGGCCCCTTCCTTGTTTTTAATCTGATCATCCATTCAGGTGTGAGCTAAACTCTCATTCTTAAGACCATAGAATCAGCAGCATCTGTATTACCTGGGAGGATATAAGAAATACAGACTCTCAGAACCCTCCTCAGTTCTACTTTAATCAGAATCTGCATTTCAGCAAGATCTTCAGGTGATTCATATGCTTTA
Organism: Arctocebus calabarensis; assembly: GCA_963573935.1. Taxonomy (NCBI): domain Eukaryota; kingdom Metazoa; phylum Chordata; class Mammalia; order Primates; family Lorisidae; genus Arctocebus; species Arctocebus calabarensis. The sequence goes on from CAUYON010031000.1 coordinate 11,384, forward strand.
AAAAGTCTGTGTTGAACTAAACCATGCTGATCTCTTGCTCTGTGAGCTCAGCAAACCATCCTAGGTGTTCAGACTTTCTGGTAAAAGAAAGGTGTCAATGGAAAAGAAACTAAACTCTATAACATAATTTAAAGAGGTTTATTCTAAGCCAAATATGTGAGATCATGGATCAGAGAGAGCCATGCTCAAGAAGCCATGAGCAAGTGGTCTCACCATAGTTGGGTTACTGTTTGGTATTACACATTTTAGGGAGACAGGAATTACACATAAAGTCATAAATCAGTACGTGGAAGGCATACACTGATTTGGCCAAAAAATGTGGGACATCTCAAAGTCCCACACACACACACAAAAAAAAACTTCTCAAAACTTAGAAGTTATAGATGGGTTTGAAGATTCTTCAATTTGCAATTGGTTAAAGAAATGAAGCTTCGTCTAAAGGCTTGGAATGTTTTAACTTAAGGACGTATGTTAATCAGAGATAAGCCACTGAACATACATCTAAACTCAAGTGATCTAATGATGGCCTGCAGGTATGGTTTAAGCTTGGTCTTGCATAGCCTTAGCTCTGTTAACAAGTGACTAAGGACATCTCCAAGAAGAGAAGAGAGCATGAGGCATGTGTGGCTAAAAACTCAACTTTAGGATATTTGGGGGGGTCCCCTTGGCTAAGAGGGGGTCACTATGGTCACCTTTGAAGTACTCCCATGGCCATCTATCTGGTGACCATAATGATAGTCAGGAATGAGGTATGTGGCACTTTTTCCATGATGAGCTACAGACATAATATTGGACCTCATACAAAGGCAGCTCTGATGGCCATTCCAGAAAAAGAGTTTCAAAATTGTCTTGAAGGGTGGACTAGGCATTGGTGTCAGTACATAGCTTCCCAAAGGGAGTACCTCAGAGGTAACCCTAATGATATTCAATAATGAGGTATGTAACACTTTTTCTAGGATGAGTTCATGAACTTAATTGTCCAACTTCATAGGCTTCTAGTCTCCCACCGAGACTGGGAGACAGGGTCTTGTTGTTAGCTGTTGGCTAAAACAAAGAGAAGATTCTTTTGGCATCTTTGAGCTTTCTTAGGCAGGTACTTTAAGCAAGGGTGGGGTCATCCTTGGGATATAGTGTTAAGCTGTTAGAAGCTATGTTAGTATTTGTTCAAGCCTTTTAATGGGGAAGAAGGATCAAATTATCTGTATGGAATCTACAGTTTTCATAGGCCAAGTTTGAGGCTAGCTGAGAATAGGGCTTAGAGGAGCCTGGCTGGAGTGTGGCCAAGGAGGAAATCTTTGTCAATTGGATAACTTGAGAAAGAATTAAGATGGTTGTTATTGATGTAGAAAGATGATAACACTTAGAAACTTGGTTCAAGTCACTCTCTAACTGGCCTCCTGCCAATGAATGTAATTTTTCATCTTAATGACCTGACCATTGTTGAACTCACACACAACACTCTTGGAAGAGACCCAATTTGAAATAGTGTCTTCTGGTAGAGTCATACCACCTGTGCCAAAAAGATGCCTTTTAGCTGCCTCTCAGTCCCCCAATTGCACCAAGCTTCTATACTTTAAAACCAGCTGTTTTTCTATACTTTTGAGGCTAATTTCACTTTGATTCTTCAAAAGAGAGAGATCTGCATTTTTTGTCACCCAATCAGGTTGTCTTGCCCACTAACCAGAAGAAAGCTGACACACTGAGACATGAGGGATTGTAGCAGGGAGAGTACAGTATCACAGGGTACCAAGCAAAGAGATGGCAGAAATTTCTCAAATCCTTCTATCTGATAATTTTTGAAAGATAAGGGTTTTTTTTGTTGTTGTTGTTTTTTGTTTGTTTGTTTTGCACTTTTTTGGCCAGGGCTGGGTTTGAACCTGCCACCTCCAGTATATGGGGCTGGTGCCCTACTCCTTTGAGCCACAGGTGCCACCCTGAAAGATAAGGTTTTTAAACATGCTTTGGAGGACAGAGGGCTAGGGAATTAGATCTGCTGAATGGCTGAACTCATAGGGGCAGGAAGCATAAATTATCTTCTTTTGCTGAGTCAGATCCTACATAGAGGGTCACAAGACCTGTTCAGTCTGTTCCTAAACATGGCCACTGGCATCAAATTTGTCCCTCCAAATGAAGAGTATGGAAAATGTCTCAAAGAGTAGTCTTAGGTTATCTGTAGAAGTGATTAAGAAAGCTATGAATTTATGACCATCAGTTTTACAGCTCCTGAGTAGTAAGCAGTTATGGGACAGCAAGTTATTATCTTTAACTACGCATATACCTTTGCAGAGTTCAGGCCACCACTACAGTTCCCATCTTGCAGCCCTTTATTAATTTTTATAAATGGCATTTTCACATTTGCAAACACAAAGATCAGAGGGGCTTTGTCTCTTGGGGAATTATAAGGACTCAAAGGGCTGTGAGGCTGACCTTGTGAACAGCTCTCCCCACTCTTGCTTGTTCCTGGCTGTGCCATATGAGGAACAATTGGTAATAGGAGGGAGTGAGGATGAGAGCAAAGTTTGGAGGGCTCAGCAAGGTGGTGGATGATCTCCTTGTCCACTGGTCTATAGTGACCAAGTGACTACTCTTGCAGAATACCATGCATTTGGTCTCACCTAGCCAACAGGCAAGTGTGGACTGTGTGGTATTTAAAGATGGAGTAACCATGCAGAGTAGAAGATATTTTTTCTCCTGATATGCTCTATTTCACCTCTCCCCCATCCACCTCTCTCAACCCTTAGAGCAGTGTGTACCACAGGGCTTAGAATTTAAAGGTCTGGGGAACCTGTCTAAATACATCATCTCTTGAGTATTTTCAGATTATTTTTAAAGTGTCTATCCCAACCACTGTGCAATCGGGGGAATAATCATGCAGTGATCAGAAATGTAGAAGGACAACAGGCACTTGCTGAAAACTTTTTGGGGCGGGGTGTATAGTTCAAGGACCCCACCTCCTTCTGTTTTCAGGTATAACTCACCAAGTTTTTAACCCTCCTAAAAAAAGAGGCCACTAGCTAACGCCAATTTGACTTAAATTTTTACTTGATTTTATTTTTCAAATGGAAAAGGAATTTCAAGACTCTACCCAGCAATTTAAACTTTGGACAGTCAGTCTTTGGACCAGTAAGCAAGCTTTTATTATTACCAAGACTTTATAAATATTGGGATATAATCACTAATTAGCTTATTGCATGGAAAGAATGCCAGGAAAATAGTTCGCATCTTAATTATTCAAGTGAGTCTAATTTAAATTTTATTTAGGACATTCTGGAAGAAATACTATTGTTCACAAATATGTATGATAAAAATTGGCTCAGCTATACAGCTTATTTTCCATTTTTTTTTAAAGACAATACTTTAAAAAACAATCAAATGTAGCATTTGTATTTGGGGGAAAACAGTCAAATATAGCATTTGTTTTAAACCAATAGAAACTGAAAAGTCCTAAATGGAACCGTAAAGGGCATATATGTATCAAGAACTGTAACCAAAAAGCAGGCTATCTATTTATTATGGGACAACATTTAAAAAAATATACATCAAGAAATTGTGTAGCCAGTGCTAGGCAGGCCATCTCAGCAGAAAATGAACACAAACCTGGACATGGTATCTGTCTCTTCTCTGGAGGAGCAGCAATTTTGTGAGAGTGAATGATGGTTATAACTAACGGGAATGATGAATGCCTGCTGTATTTTTCATTTGCATAGAAACAGACATATTGATTAAAAGTGCATGGTTTATCTCTGTTTCCAAAGGTTTGCTGTTTTGATTCCCACCCTACAAAAACCCATTTTATCTTTCCTACCTCTCACTGGGTGTTAATCTCTTTGCATTAAAGGAATGCAGACGATGCCTTTATTCTGTGTCACAATTGTGCTAAGGGCTAGGGAGCTGTATGATAGCCATATTTCAGAATTCAATGAAAATACAAGATCAGGCAAAAAAAATTTGTTCCTTTCTTCCAGATGATGAGTTTAACTTTATAATGTAAAATATTGAAATTCCTGGGGCATTTCAGTTGCTAATTTATGGGATAAAACGATGGGGATTTATGAAATTAAGATGCTCAGGAAAAGCCAGGAAACATAATTGACATGAAGATTTATTTATTAGTAGAACTACCTAATTCATTAGGTAAAAAAAAAAAATTCCCATTCTCTATGAATTGACTGTAAGGAACCAAATAAAATAATTAATCAGCCATAGCAACTGAATCTTAAAGAGATGTATTTATGTGAAATCAATTAGATACTGGCCTACCAGTGAGCTGTGATTGCCAACTAATGACACATCACGGTTGTTTGATTTAGAAAAATTATGGTTTTTTAAATTGGATGGTATTTATTCAAGTTAATGAGCAGCAAGCATGAAAGATAAGCAATTCGGGAGGTCGTTGGTAGAAAGTACAAGCCTAGATCTTGTCTCTACATAGTAAGTGGTTAGCAGATCTTAGAAAGACTGTAGAAATGAACCAAGGGAGTGGCTCAGATTTCTTATTACCCATTTATTAGCAGTGTGACCCTGGGCAAGGGGCTGACCTCTCTTAGCCTCAGTTTCCTCATGAGCAAAATCAGGGTGATAACAGAATCTACCACATAGGTTGTTGTTTTGACTAAGTTAGTTAAAACATGGAAAGCATGAATAACAATGTTTGACTATTTTAGTGCCCACGTGTTTGTTATGATAATGAATGTTGTTATTCATATTCACTTATTTGTGTATAGGCTACAACTCTAGTTCAAGTCCAATTAATTCTATTATCCCATAATGAGTTTTTACTATGGTTCTTGCACTTGTGCTAACAACTGGCATGGTCACCGGTTAAAAAGGGATCACGGTTTGTAGAAAGGTGAGACTCTGGGTGGATAAGAAGGATTAGGCAAATTATCATTTATTGTGGAATTATGGCTTTCATTTTATTAATTACAGATATTTATATGCATGAATACATTGTCTTGTACACACTCATCTGCTCGGGCACTTCTTGGTGACACAACCATTGAGAAGCATCTATTCTATTCCTGGTGAAGCAGGGACCACTTCAGCTTTGATGAAGATTGAGAAGGACTGACTTCTCCCTCCCCATCCAAAAAACCTCATTCTTAAGAATTCTATAAGAATGCTTTTATTACCTCTTGATTGCTGAGGTAAAAATTCCTGAAATTTTTAATCAATCACTATCTGATAAAGTCATTATCTGATAAGATTGTGACATATTTGATCCTAGGACAGCATCATTTAGTAGAAAATAACCTAAAATTCCAATCTGTATTTGCAGAGGTGGTAATATTAGGGGGGAAAGCGTATATAGATCTTTAGACAACTGACATCTTGAATCTGGAATACACAGTAAGCACTGTGGGCTTGTCAAACCCACCATCACTTCTGATTTTTGTTGATACATCCGTTACCTGGCTCTTTGTTGCTTCTTCTTCTTGTTTTTTTTAAAGTGAAAGTCCATGTGACCTGGCAATATTCAGTGCTAAGGGGTTCTCTATTCCCGCCTCAAGTCTTTTGAAGGAGACTCTTCATTCACTCATCATGCAAGCAATCAGCATCTGCTTCCCAGGACAGGAGTATGTCTGGAACTCAGGAAGAATCCTATTTTTGACAATTTTCATTACCATGTCTGATAAAAGTATCCAATAATCTTATATCTTGATCATCAAATAGTTTATTCAAATTTCTTTCCTTTTAACCCAAGAAAGATAAAATCACAGTGCTTTCTGCTTTTCATTTTGTCTGATAGGTGATGTGCATAGTTGGTGAAGACCAGATGCTTTGAATCATTAAAATTCTTTGAGTTTATTGTAATTAGTAGGTTGGGGTATTGTCATTTGTAGGCTGAATGAGGCACGCAGGGAAAGCAGGGCATTTGATACAACATGGAAAATGCATACTTCATCTTTGTTTTGATGTAGTTCCTGAGGGCTTATACATGTTTCTGTTGTGTTATACAAACTTTCTACAGTAAATTTTGTCTTCTTCTTGAGTGAGGATAAAGGGAAAAAGGAAACATGTATAAATTAATGAAAACATAATTAGGATACATACTAATCCTCTGTTATTTGGCTCTGTAATGAATTGGTTATTTTGTTTATATTCAGTCCTCAGAGCTTGGTTTTATAGAAAAGACAAATTAGGTATTAATTGGGAGGTATATGCTATGAGCTCTGTCAAGTTCAAGAATTCATCCTAGGAAAAAATGCTACATTTGTGTCATGGCACACAAAAACACACAACAGCAATAACGAACACCTCCCACTCAGCAAGACACCACCATGTGTTGACACAAACACAGATATGACACAGTTATAGACCAAGGTTATGAAACTTTACTGAGTTGTCTGTACAGTGCTGTCAACATAAGCACATGGTGGCAAGTTCATCAACTTAATTGTCAGACTGTTGTATGACAATGACTCTGATGATCATTCCAGAAAAGAAGTTACAAAATTGCTTTGAAGGGTGGACTAGGTGCCAGCATTGGTGCATACCTTCCCAAGGGGAGTACCTCAAAGGGGACTGTAGTGATATTCAGCAATGAGGTATGTAACACCATTTCTAGGACGAGTTCACGAACTTAATTGTAATACCTCCTACACATATAGTGAAAAGACCATAAGGTTTGACATTAAATACATTTGATAGTTTAGTGGTTGTGGGCACATTGCACAAATGTCACAACTCTAATCCTCATTTTTCTCCTCTATAAAATGGGTATAATAAAGCTTTTCTCATTTGATTGTTTTTTTTAATTTGATTATATTATGTAATGGTTTTCAAACAATTAAAAATGGAGCTCATAAAAGCTAGTTGCTGTTTTCACATTTATTTTTGTTGTTCAGTACATTCATTTAGAAATTCAGTGAGCACTTAACTCTCTATGTAATCTTACAGGAAGTATAATATTAAGCTGTCTATCCGGATTTCACATCTATGAAAAGAAGTTAAGATAATTCTACCCAGAATACAAATTCAAGTTGCTCTTCAGGTTTTGAGTGAAGAAAAGAGAAAGAAACATATGAGTTTCTCTACGTCATTCTCATCTCTTAGCTGGATTGCTTGTCTCCCAATATGGTGGTTTTCAATCATGGCTGACAGAACCACCCAAAGAGCTTTTCAAATGCACTGATGCCCAGGCCCACCCAGAACAGTTAAATTAGAATACTTGGACAGGAAACCAGGCTTTGATGCTTTTTAGAAATGACTCTGGGATTGCACAGAACAGCCAGGATTGAGTATTACTGCTATAGAAACCATCCCAGCCTAATAAACATTGTGCGATTTTCATAGGTTTCAAAACAGGGCCAGGTTGGCCCCTACCTCGCCTTTCCCACCTGGTTTGTGAACCTAATTTTGCTTATTTCAATTTAAACCTGTTATTGCAGGTTTTCCTCAGCGGTGCTGTAAATGAGCAACAGCTTGTATTTGAATATTTCCCACAGTCCTGGCCTCGAGGCCCCTGCTGTATTGTTCCAGTGACTTTATTGTCCAGTGCATTGGGGAAGAGAAGGGAACTCAGTGACTGCTCGTTGATGTGCAATAGTCAATTACTCTTCAGCCTTCCCCTCTCTGGGCTAAATAGGATTTCAGTAGAAGTCCTGGTGCAGTGTCAGCATACAGACAACGACCCTACGGAAAGAGAGTCTCCCTGTTTCAAAATAGTGTCTTGTCCCTGCTCTGCAAAATCAACACTCAGCAAGTGCAAATATATATGTATCTGTACATACATACATATATATATATTATTTTTTTGAGACAGTTTTACTGTCACCCTGGGTAGAGTGCCATGGTGTCATAACTCACAGCAACCTCAAACTGTGGGGCTCAAGTGATCCTCTTGCCTCAGTCTCCCAAGTAGCTGGGATTACAGGCACCTGCCACAACACCTGGCTATTTAGAGACAAGGTCTTGCGCTTGCTCAAGCTGGTCTTGAACTCCTGAGCTCAGGCAATCCACCTGCCTCAGCCTCCCAGCATGCTAGAATTACAGATGTGAGCCACCATGCCAACACTCAGCAAGTGCCTATTTATAAATTAGCATTTTCCCATTCAAAATGTGGCTACAAAGTGATTTTGAAGGGGCCTTTATTGAACACTTATTGAGGTGCTGTGATGTTTGCTGAAGATACAAAACCAATTAAGCAATGGCCCCGTAGAGCTCAATGTGCAGTGAGGGCGACAGACCACCTGTTTATCAGAGCAGGGAACAGAACACAGTGAAAGTGGCTGTCAGTGAAGAGGCTTGTTCAGATTGCCTCTGCTCCTGGCTGCTCAGCGGGACTCAGAGCGCTCTCGGGCCCTGGTGGATTCTGGTAACCCTGAGCCCTCCTCTTAGGTGGTAAGTTCCTGCTGCCTCTCCATGCTTCCCTGTCTCCATCTGTTGAGTGATCCTGAGCATCCTCTTGGTTGCTTTCCAATATATTTTCAAGGGAAATCATTATTCTGATGTAAACTCATAAGCATTAGAGAGAGTTTGACCTCTATGATTCCTTTTAAATCTAATTATCTAGACGTGAATATATCATGATCCCAAGATAGTCTTTCTAATTATTTAGATTAAAGAAGTAAAGATTGTTAGAGATTGTTTTATATGAATTTTCTTGGCTTGTGTGTTCCTTTTCTTTCTATACTTACATCCCTACCTTTCTTATTTCCCTAAGGCCATTTATCTTTTTGGTACTTTCATTTAAACAAAATAAGTTGGTTCTTTTTCTCATTATAACAGTAATAGCTTCTTTTCACCATAAAAAGTTAGAAACTACAGGAAAATAGAAGGGAAACAAAATCAATTATATGGCCACCAACAAAAAATTTTTTGACCATTTGATATTTTATGCCTAATTTACATATATAAGCTCCAATTACATAAATTATATCTTACTTTTGAACTTTACATTACAACATAAGCACTTTTCTATTTTATCAGAAACTCTAGCAAGCTTTTTTTGTTGTTTTGTTTTGTAGAGACAGTCTCACTTTATTACCCTTGGTAGAGTGCTGTGGCGTCACACAGCTCACAGCAACCTCCAACTCCTGGGCTTGGGTGATTCTCTTGCCTCAGCCTCCCGAGTAGCTGGGACTACAGGCATCTGCCACAATGCCCGGTTATTTTTCTGTTTTGCAGTTTGGCCGAGGGCGGGTTTGAACCCACCACCTTCGGCATATGGGGCCGGCGCCCTACTCGATGAGCCACAGGCACCGCCCAGCATTTTTTTTTTAAATTGGCTGCATAGTATACAATATGATGAACTCATCAGATTAAATTTATGTATCTATTTTTCTCTATTATTTGGGCATCTAAGGTATTTCTCTTTTTTCCCCATTTTCTGAATAAATGTTGCTGCAGTAAGCACATTTGTGTAACTACTTTTGTGCAAGATGGGTTTTTCTTCTTTTTTACTCATTTGCTTAAAGGTCAGTTCTCAAAAGTAGAGTAAGAGGCTGGGAAGTCTGAGCGACTTTAAGACCACAGGATTTTCAGGTAGCACTTGGAACATTCTCATGGGTACTCCCTGGGCTAGCTGGAATCTGTCCAGAGGGAGATTCTGAAGGAATTCTGCCCCGGGGCTGTGTGGAGCCCTCTGCCCGCTGGGAACAAGTGCTGGGAAGCTAGAGTGTTTGGCGCCCCCTGGTGTTCCTTTCTTGCCCCAGTCTCACCTCTGTCCTCTGGAGCTCAGGAAGGACACTGGGCCGTAGACGCTTGCCTTCCCAGACGCTGCGAAATGGCCATGCCAGGGCAATGCTGCTGGCCTGCCCTCTGCAGCCAGAGTGGACCCTTGAGCAGCCTCCCGGCGACTGTAGGATTCCAGCTGCGGAGGGCTCAGTTACCGAGTGTGCAGCTCCCCATATTAATCCCTCGCTATTTCCAGGTCCATTTGGGGCACAACGAGCGTATTCACCTCTCTTCATCTGCCCCTGACAGAGATGGCCATGTTCAGGTCCCCAGGGCGCATAATTGCGATGACCATCATTAGGCAAAGTCTTGATGACTAGCTGCTCAGAATCATTCCATCCCATAATGAGACGCCCTGTTGCTGGTGAATGGCCGGGCAGCGCCCTGCCCGGTGATGCTCTCTGCAGCTCTGAAGCGGTGTTCCTCGTCACACACTGTCCCCTAAGGAGCTAGACTGTGGCTCTGTGTGAGCACCCTGAGCTCGCACTGATTCATGACCTCGGGACATTTGTGAAGAGATGACACAGCCACCGTCTCACCTTCTGGCTTGGGACGAGCAATCCCATATTCCTACTGGAACTTCTGAGAGCTGCTTGAGAACTCTGACCACTGTCTCCATCACACCCCAGCCTGGTCAAGTTCATCACTGTGCTGTCTCGTACATACTGCCTGGATTCCTTCCGGTCTCTTTCCCTAGCCCTTGACACTGCCCTATCTCAGGCTGTATGTATTATTTCTCATCAAACAACACTCCAACCTTCTCCTTCAGCCTCCATCTTGCCTGATAGCAATCATTCTCCAATTTGCAGTGTTCTCTTTTAGAACAAAATTTGATTGCATCCTTCCCTGTGTAAAATGCTTCAGCGGGTCCACGCTGTTTCCCGGGTGAGATCCAAACTCTTCCCGCATCTTACAAGAGTCTCCTTGATGTGCCCTGCCCATCCCCGCCCCCACCCCCCCCCCCGACTTGTCTGGCGCTGTTTTCCGGACTCTCCGCTAGAGGGCTCCACCTGGACCATCTTTCTTCCCTCCCTTCTCTGAGGAGCTTTTCCTGAAGGCTTTAGGCTGGGTTGCTGGAGCTCTGCTCTGTTTTCCTCTAGATCTGGACTCCTTCCATCCAGAATTTGTCACATTGGATTCTACTTGCTTGTCATCTGTGCATTTCATTCACTGTCTCTAGCACAATCAAAGCCCCTGGCTCTTAAGTCCCTTGCTTAAAAGACACTTCCAGAGTGAAAAATGAGATATGCTACAGGCTTCTTTCTCTGATCATAACTTAACAAAATGAGCAACAGATCATTCAAGTGTAACAAGCCTTATCTACTTGGAAATTTAAAAACTCACTCTTAAGATTATCTTTATACCAAAGGAGAAAACAAAAGTAAATTTATGCATTCTTCAGAAAGCTATGAGTGTCTCAAACCACGTAATGAAGCAATATCTGGTGTTACAGAGAAAACACCACTTCCTGAGTGTTTATGAGAATAAAAATTAACATTGACAAATGCACAAGTAAGTAATATATCAATGCTTATGTCTGTGACAAACTTTGTGTATCGTACAAATGGAAAAAATCAGCAAAATATAAATAAATAGATGAGACATAGATCTTATAGCAAACTGAAACTGATTGGTTAAATAGATAAACTAATGAATTGAGTTTCAAAGGGTCTTGTCTCTAAAGTCATAAATTAAAAAAAAATCAAAACATATGTATTGCTTTAAAAGGACTTTATGGCTGAAAATAAATCCTAAATCTGTTTTCTCATGACTGTGTCATTAAATGTTTATTACATTTAGTCAGTTGTGTTTTCTTTTTAATTTTGATTCAAACTTTATATGGACAGATATACACACACGTATGTATGTGTAAATAATAATATATCCAAGATAATGGGTTCCTGCATTTTTCCTTGCTAATAGAATGATACACACACAAAAAAACACACACTGTGCTGATGTTTCTGGTATAGATTTCTAAGAATAGGATTTAGGGCTGGAAAAAAACCAGTATGTCAGAGTATATTTTCCCAAATCGCTGATAAGAGCATATGGTGATACTCTTAATTTTTTTCCAGTCTCTATGAGTACAATAAAAAGAGGTCTTTTACACTGTTTTGCACCTCCTTTGACTATGTAAAGCATCTCCTATGTCTTTTGGCTACATAGCCTTGCTTTTCTTATTCATTCTCTAGTCTCATATTTTGTTCACATTTTATTGGACTATTGGCCTTTTCTTATTAAATTTTAATCTGTTTTTATAGAGTACAGCTGTTAAACCCTCATCTCTGATTTGCATGACAAATGCTATTTATTTCACATTTATTGTTTTTCATTAACTTTCTGTTATCTTTTGCTGTATAATTTTTTCTAATTTTGCGATGCTGTATATCCGTATTCTCTTTTGTTGCTTCTACATAGCTAGCTTGTACATTAGTTTGCTAATACAGGCCACTGAACAAATACCACAAGACTTTGTGGTTTAAAGAAACAGAAATTCATTTTATCACAGTCCTGGAGAACAGAAGTCTGAAATCAGTTTCACTGCGTCAAAACCAAGGTATCAGCAGTAATGCTCCTTCCAGAGTTTCTGGGGACTGCCAGCATTCCCTGGCTAGGGGGTACATCATCCAGGCTTCAAGGCCATCATATCCGTATGTCTCCCTGCTCCATCTCCACATCGCCTTCTCCAGTTCTGTCAAATTCTCTTCTGCCTATCTCTTCTAAGAACACTTGCAATTGCATTTAGAATTATCTTGGATAATCCAGGATAATTCTCCACAATGTAAGATCTTTAATTTAATCAGAAGTGTGGGGATCCAATTTTCAAATAAGGTACATTGATAGGTTCTGGAGCTTAAGACCTGATTACTGTGGGGGCATCATTTAGTCTGCTACCACTGTGGCAAGGTTTTCCCTGCTCCATGTAGTGACCTAGAATTTCTTGGAAGTATTGGTAGGTACTTATTCTGATTGAGAACTTTTTTTTTTACATATGATATATTAGAGGGATCCTTTCACATGTGCCAGATCAAACTTTAACTTTTTCACACTGAATCAAAATCTCATCTTTATTACTGATAAAAAAAAAAAACCCTTATGCCTAACGTTCCTGGATTCCCTTATCTATTTCTCCATCCTTATGCCTCTACCACATTAATATGATGACTATGACCTTACAGTATTTTTTAATAATACTGAAGGAATTTATGGGTATAAATTTCTCTGAAACGCCAGATATTGTTTCATTACATGGTTTTGCTTTGAGACACTCATAGCTTTCTGAAGAATGCATAAATTTACTTTTCTTTTCTCCTTTGGTATAAAGATAATCTTAAGAGTGAGTTTTTAAATATCCAAGTAGGTAAGGCTTGTTTCATGAATTACACTTGAATGATCTTTTGCTCATTTTGTTAAGTTATGATCAGAGAAAGAAGCCTATAGCATATCTCATTGTAACTTTTGTTCAGACTTTTCTTAAAGGCAGTTACAGGACTATGTAAAAAGTCCCACAAACAAACAAAAATTGTTTTGAAGATATTTGGCGCATGAAATGAGAAGATATAAAAACATTATATGACCAAGTTGATTGATAGCATTTAAATTTCTTATATCTTTATTTGCTTTGTATTAGATGTGTCCAATTTGGGGAGATGTATTATGAAGTATTAGACTGTAATAGTGTACGAATTACATTTCTATTAAATTTTTGCTTTATGCACTTAGCTGCTATGCTGTTTGGTCAATCTCAGATTATACCTGTCATAGCTTTATAAATTGTGCCATTACATAACAATGGCCTATTTTTTTTCATCTAGTACTATTAATCCCTCCACCATTTTTATTCTAAATTTTACTGAGATAGTTTATCCAGTTGGTGGCTATAAAAAAAGCATTTCTCAATCTATTTTTTATTGTCATCTTACTTAGGAGCCTAATGGGACTTTTTTTCCTTAATCCTGCCCCCACCATGAAATTTTAATACCAGATAGATACAATATATGGGCTTTTTGTGTATTTGTGTATTAATTACAAAAAATGTAACATTATTCCAGTCCCTCCCAAGAACTAATACTGAGCTCCTTTGGGGGCAATATCACTTCCAATTGATTGTCAGTAGACCTTCTGTTTCAAAAATCCTTATTTAGAGTGACACCTGTGGCTCAGTGAGTAGGGCGCCTGCCCCGTATCCTGAGGGTGGCGGGTTCAAACCCAGCCCCAGCCAAACTGCAAGAACAACCACAAAAAAATAGCCGGGCATTGTGGCAGGCGCCTGTAGTCCCAGCTACTCTGGAGGCTGAGGCAAGAGAATTGCTTAAGCCCAGGAGTTGGAGGTTGCTGTGAGCTGTGTGACACCACAGCACTCTACCAAGGGTGAGAAAGTGAGACTCTGTCTCTACAAAAAAAATTTTTTTTAAAAATCCTTATTTAGCTAGCGCATGAAACACATACATATTTCACATTGTTCCTCACTTGTTTCTTTTGCTCTTCATTTTGTTCTTCATTTTTTTGTTGTTGTTGTTGATGTTCAGTGTTTTTCACTGTTTGGTTAGAGACCTTATGTGGGTTATGAGACAATATAATCTCCAACTCTATATATGTTTGCAAATATTTCTTCCTTTCACCAGGACAGGTTGCATCCTTGAGTGGGTAAAGGATTCTTGGATGACAGTTTTTGATGTGCTGGTAGACCATTAGTTCCATGCCAGTCTGCCAGATCTATTTTCCTTGATGAGTAACTTTTTACTTATATTCTGGCTGGAGGTTTATCTCTCTTCTCATGGTTCACTGATTTAATCGAACATGCCCATCTATGTCTTTCAACATCACATTGGCCTCCATCTATCTTCAGGTACCTTTTCGGCTTGTAGATTTAGGTCTTTCCTCAACTTGGATAACTTTTTGTGTTATTGGCAAACTTATTCTTTTTTTGCTTCTTCTCTTCCAGCATTCCTGCTAGCCACATGTTATAAGGTATCTCCTTGGTCTACCAGCCTTTCCCCCTAATTCTCCTTATACTTTGCATCTGTGTGTGTTTGTGCACGTGTGTGCTTTGAGATAGTCCTTCAATTTTGTCTTTGGGTCACTGATTTCAGCCTGAACAGTGTCCATACAGCTCTTTCATTAGTCCTCTAAGTTAGTTGTAAAGTCACAGTGTCAGTACCACCCATGTCCCTGAGTGCTCATACTGGGCTTTAGCTCCAGTTCCTCTCTTCTCCAGCAGCCGGGACCAGCGGGGGTCCATTGTGTTCAAACATCTTCCTTCTTGCTGTGTTGTTATTTCACTTCCCTTCAGGTAGAGGTTGGAGGCACAGCAGAGATGGTTTGCAGGCTTTCCAAAGAATATATTACCCCCTCGATACCTCACATTCCCAGCTCCAGTTTAGAGGAGTGGCCTTGACTCCTGCCTCACCTTTTAGGAACAAGCAGATGCACGCTCCTGTGGGGCTGAGAATTGTTCTGCAGGCACCCGGATGCCCCTGAACCTGACTCTGCTGGTGATTGTCTTTGAGCTCAGCACTGCTTGGCTTGTTAGCGTTGCATAGACCATGGCTAAAAATGGAAGGAGTGGAAGAGACTTAGGAGGCCATTTTTTCCAGGACCCCTTCCTTTTCTGACTTTGACACAACAAAATAGTCACACAGAGAGAACTACACTGGATCAAAAGAGATGTCTGTTTTAGGCCTGGCTTTGCCACTAGCAAGCTGTGGGGCCATCAGCACATCACTAAATCTTCTTAGGCCCCGGTGTCCTCAGCTATAAAATGAAGACATTGGTATGTTATTGATCTCTAAAGTATCTTCCAGCTATGACCTCAGTCTTGTATGAAATCTCAATATTGTGAAGGTTCTCATGATAAGGAGGAGTAAAATTCAGTGGTTTTCCAACTGGTGGCCTGGGGCCAACTCTGCACAAGCGGGAAGGAAGGAACCAGAGAAGATGTTTGGCTTGAGTTTTCATTGACCAAGGAGCTCGACTGCTGAAACCAGTTTGAAAACCACAACCATCTTCTACATAATCCCCTGAATTAAGTTAATCCAGAATGACTTTCTTTTGATTTCTTTTTTGGGAGTGTGCTTATTTCTTCACATTATATTTGGACATTTCATCTTCCCAATAAGTTGTTTTGGGTTCACAGAAGCAAGCAGTATGAATAACCCCTAGTCTCTTGGAATTGAAGCATATCAGAATATGAGTGTACTACTCCAAAATGTGCCTCTTTTGCATAAGGATTATTTTGAGCTGAAGGCAATTGAGCACCAGCCCAGGCAGGAAAAAGTCTTTTCCTAAATGCCTAAAAATGGCATATACATTTCTCCTTTTGTAAAGGAAATTTCTATGCATAAAGGATATTTCTATTAGTAAAGGTTTTCCCCATACTAGAAAGGGAGATTCTCTTGGAGACATCCCTTACCACTTGAAAGATTCTTTTTGCACATTAGGACAACTCATATTTTCCATACATTTTCTCCCTTTACCTTCTGATGACTTAACTTCCTCACCCAGAAGTTCCATTAGTTATAGTACTCCCTGTAATGAACATGGGCTTGGGTAGACCGTCCATGCTTAGCCTTGAGGTGGAACGTCTATTAAATCTCTCCCCTTCAGTGTGTTATCTCTGCAGCCAGTTATTTTTGTTAGGACAATCAAAATGTAATAATTTAAAAGTAATTAAAGGACCTTTGTTCAGCCTAAGACGGTACATTAGCCACAGTCATCTGGCCACCTCCCTAAGTCTCATTCCTTTGTGAAGCTCCCTTGTGTGTAACTAAAACTTTGTATGGGGCGGCATCTATAGCTCAGTAGGTAGGGTGCCGGCCACATACATTGAGGCTGGCAGGTTCGAACCTAGCCCGGGCCTGCTAAACAACAATGACAACTGCAGCAACAACAAAAAAAGATAGTCGGGCAGTGGGGGGGGGGCGCCTATAGTCCCAGCTACTTGGGAGGCTAAGGCAAGAGAATCACATAAGCCCAAGAGTTAGAGGTTTCTGTAAGCTATGACACCACGGCACTCTACCCAAGGTGACAGCTTGAGACTCTGTCTCAAAAAAAAAAAAAAAAAAGAAAAGAAAAGAAAACCTTTGTAAGTATGTAATTAAAACTTTGGTTTTCTCTTGTCAATTTTCTTACCCATTTGAGTCATGAATCCAGCTACGGAACCTGGGGTGTGGTTAGGGAAATAGGATT
>CAUYON010031002.1:0-15486 GCA_963573935.1 Arctocebus calabarensis
TTTCATATGAAGGCTATAACCCAACTATAGCACAAGAATATAGGAAGTGAGGGGATGGGGGGAGTTTTAGGTAGAGGGAGGGGAATTGGTGGGGCCACACCTATGGTGCATCTTAGAAGGGTACAGGTGAAACTTACTAAATGCAGAATAGAAATGTCTTCATACAATAACTAAGAAAATGCCATGAAGGGTATGTTAAACAGTTTGATGAAAACAATTCAGATTGTATATGAAACCAGCACATTGTACCCCTTGATTGCACTGATGTACTTAGCTATGATTTAATAATAAAAAAAAAAAAGAACAATAAATGAAACCCTGAAAAAAAAATCATGTACGCGACTATGATTTAATAAAAAAAAAAAAAGAAAGAGAAAGAGCCTTAGTTTTTAGAAAGATTTCTCTGGGAGGTACTATTTAGAGCTTAGTTTTGTTTGGCTGATGGAAACTCTTGGGAGTTGGCATCTCAATTATTGCTGTTAAGAAATGGTAGAAGAGCATGAGTTATTCTGTAGTCTGGGAAAGAGAGTTTTGGAGGTAAGTTTCATAGTTAGTAAGGCTGAGCCCTTATGGGAGCCTGGCCCTGTCTGATGCCTATCTTTCTCCTGGGCACCAAACTGCCTCTCTGAGAATGAGGGTGGGAGTTAGGGTCTTATGGTGCTGTCCATTCTGGAGGAGAATTGGGGTTGCCAGCGGCCAGCCATGAAACAGATGTCTGCGTTCATCACCCCAGATCCTCTCTGGCCTGTCTCTCTTCTACTCAACAATGATTTTCTTGCATCTACCCATGACTTATTCACAGAAGGATGTCAGAGGATTCCTGAAAGGAGTATTTGTGTTATTTTACAATATATGTGTTAAATTCTTTTTTTAAAATATAATTTGTTAAATTCTTTTTTTTAAATTTCAGGTTAGTATGAGGGTACAAATAACCAGGTCACAATATTTGAGTTCCTTTAGGTAGAGTCCCTCATTTGTAGTTGTGTCCCACACCAAAAAGTATGCCATATATCCCTACATTGTGCCCATTAAGTGGGAACATCCCAAATTCCCCCTCCTCCTCTCTCCCCTGCCTCATCCCCCCTCCCCCCAACTTGAATTGGAATAGGTTTTTCTCCTCTGTGGTTGTGAATTACATCATCTGCTGGCTTCATATTGGTATTGAGTACACTGGATATTTGCTTTTGCATTCTTGTGATACTTTACTAAGAAGAATGTTTTTTAGGCGGCATCTTGTTGCTCAGTGGGTAGGGCGCCAGCCTCATATTCTGAGGGTAGCGAGTTTGAACCCAGCCCAGACCAGCTAAAACAGCAGAGGTAACTGCAACAAAAAATAGCCAGGCATTGTGGCAGGTACCTATAGTCCCAGCTATCTGGGAGGCTGAGAAGAAAATTGCTTAAGTGCAAGAGTTGGAGGTTGCTATGAGCTGTGATGCCATGGCACTCTACCGAGGGCAGAGTGACACTAGGTCTCAAAAAAAAAAAGGAAGAATGTTTTTCAATTCCATCCCAGGTTAATACAAAAGATGTAACGTCTCCATCTTTTTTATGGCTGGATAGTATTCCATGGTATAGGTATACTACAATTTGTTAATCTATTATATGTGTTAAATTGTGAAAGCATTCTTCCAGTAACAATTCAAGTTGTACAAAAAGGATATAAAAGGCAAGGCAATTGTCTCTTTCTTCCAGCTCTTTAATCCTCATTAAAAAAAAAAATTTATCTTTCTAGACATTTCATATGGACATTCAAAATGTAGATTTTTTTTTAAACCTAAGTGAAGTCATTGAATATACACATTTTTCTATAACTTTCTTTTCTTTTCTTTTTTTTTTTTTTAACACATGGGGACAACTTTTCATACCACTGTGGAGTTTTACCCTTATTTTTTTTAATCAACAAGGTATCAGTCCACTGTACTGCTTCTCCACAATTCCTACTGAATAGTCTTTATGTTTGTTTTCTTAATCTTTCCTATTTATTACACTGGTGCAGAGAAAATCCTTGTAGCCATTTGCAAACTTAGTAAGGGGTTATTTGTACAGGGTTTGCAATTGAAAGAGTGCATATATTTAAGTTTTTGATAGATGCTGGGGAATTATCCTTCAGGAAGTTTGAACCTATTTTCATTCTATCCAATGCTTGTTTCCCAAGCTGCTGCTGCTGCTTCTTCTTCTTCTTTTTCTTTTTTTTAGTGGACTTAAGTCTAGAGAAGTAGACACAAAAAGGACAGAGGCTATTGAAAATAAGTGGTAGTCCTTCATGGGTACAACATAAGGGTATATGGCACACCTCTTGGGTATGGATGCAACTGTAAGAGGGACTCTACCTAACAAATGTGAACATTGTAACCTAGGTGTTTGTACCCTCATATTAACCTGAAATTTTAAAAAAAAGTGGTAGCCGGGAGAAACGAAAACACATATTCACATAAAATATCATACACAGCAACATTCTTTATATCAGCCAAACAGTGGAACTACCCACATGTTCGTCAACTATTAAATGGGATAAACAAAATGTGATATATACATTCAATAGAAAGTTATTCAGCAATAAAAACTACAATGTGAATAAACCTTGAAACCATTATACTAAGTGAAAGAGGCCAGTCATAAGACACCACCACCACCACCAAATCAATAGAGACAGAAAGTAGATTAGTGGTTGCATGGGGTGGAGAGGTGTGGGGATTTGATGAGTGACTGCCAGTAGCTACAGGGCTTCTTTGTGGGGTGATGGAAATGTTCTAAAATTAGATTGTGGTGATGGGTTGCACAATTCTATGAATATATTAAAAACCATTGAATTGCATATTTTAAATGGGTAAATTTTATGATATGTGAATTTTATGTCAATAAAACTATTAAAAAAATTAAATGTTGGCAGGATACATGAGATGGGGTGGTCTGAAAAGGATAAGTTCATGGCCATTGTCATAGACTGTGGGTCAGAGAGACAGGGAATTTAGATGAGGGAAGGCAGTCATCCTGAATGTGCTGAGCTGAGCGTTCAGGTGGCCGTAAAGTCTAGCTACAGGGGTGGATGGAGGAGTTTTCTCCCCAGCCAGACAAGAGGCAGTTAAAGGCATGCCCCAGTCAGGGTCAGAACTGAGGTTAGTACACTGAATTACTGACTCGTTGTTCTTGTTCAGTCCTTCGAATACACAGAAGATACTGTTCTCCTGGAAGGCGGTAATAGTTTCCTTTGCTGACCTAGAAATGCCTGCTGTGCTCCAGCATTTGGAAAAGAAAGGTCAGACAGAGAGGAAGCTGAGCTCAGCTGCTGAGTCAAGGAAAAAAAGGAGGAAGACCTAGGGTCACCAATAAAGATGAGGCCCTTGTTTGTGGATAAGCGTAAATAGTTTTAAATTCGGTAATTAAGCCTTTTCTGTTCAGTAGAAGTGAATGTACTTCGGAATGTGTTTACTTGTAGATATCATGATTCGAATGTTTAAAAGAAAGTTGTGATTTTAAATGGCCCTTGAGTTATGCTGATGGATAAAATTGAGCCCAAGGGACTAGGGTTGATCTTACAGTATACACTGCAAGTTAAAGGAAAATCAACACACCTTTCTGCTTAACCCAATTTTCCTTGTGACTGTGGCTTTTGGCTTTTTGAACATGCTCTTTACTTTCTTTCCCTATCATCCTGGCTCTGTAGCATAGATTAGGTCAGACTTTAATATCCAGAATCTTAATTACTTTCAGATCCGAGGTTTTTAACTTCAGAAAGAACTGAGATTTGCATAGTTCCGTTTTGAAGATTTTTTGGTGACTACTGCTAGTTTATTGGCAATTCACTTCAGAAGGCTAAACAGTATACGTGTGGTTCAGTATTGACCTAATAGCAAAATAACTTGGGGCTAGACAGAAGTCCTTTTCTTTGTCACTATTTTTGATTTATTACCCTGGATATATAACCTTCATTCTCCAAACACTTCATTTTAGAATATTCTGTGGATTTTTAAATAGTCCTTGTGCTTGATTAGGATGTAAACAGGAATCTTACCTACTTTTAAACTTTTCCAAGAAATAACATTTCCTCTGGTTTTATTTTGAATTGCTAAAGGATCTTTAGCAATGAGAGAAAATTTGGTTGATGATTCAGAGTGTGAGGGAGAGGAAGAGAGTGATTCTGGCACGTGTGCATGAGTTGAATGACAACTGGTGGATATTTTTATATTTATTGCTATTCTTAGTCTGAGGCCTGTAGCTGAGTAGGGAAAGTAACTAAGCTCAGTTATACTTAACAGACTCAGAGATTTTACTTTGAATATATCAATGGCTAGGCCTTTGGGAAAATTTCAGTATGCTTAGCTGATGATAGAAACACTGTCCCTCTCCCATGGAATTTCCTCTCATTCAATAAATGACAACTTGAACCGCAAGACAGTTAAAATTACTCTTTATTTCTGGCTATTAGCCAAATATTAACCATTATATATAGCTGAACAGGGTTTTGGCTTGCTTTTGCTTTGGCACTTTAAAGACAGTCAGTTATGGCCTCTAGTAGAATTCCTTTTTGTGCTCTCGTATTAGGATTCTGGAAATAGCAATTAATTCACAAGAGGACTCAAGAATATTAATAGCTGGCACTGCGCCTGTGGCTCAAGTGGCTAAGGCAACAACCACACATACCGAGGCTGGCGGGTTTGAATCCAGCCCCGGCCCACCAAACAGCAATGATGGCTGCAACCAAAAAAATAGCTGGGCGTTGTGGCAGGCGCCTGTAGTCCCAGCTACTTGGAAGGCGTAGGCAGGAGAATCGCTTGAGCCCAGGAGTTGGAGGTTGCTATGAGTCGTGATGCCACAGCACTCTTCCCAGGGCAATAGCTTGAGAGTCTGTCTCAAAACAAACAAACAAACAAGAATGTTAAGAGCAAAGTGTTTCTACCACATGCTGAGTTGAGTTTGGAATAGAAGCTTTCATCCTTTTTAGCATTTTTTAAAAATTAAATCATAGGAGGAGCTTTCATCCTTTACCAACCCCCTTCAAAATGGTGACTGTGAACTATTACGACTTAACTTCAGATCATTGCCTGTTCTCTTGTCAGTAGAGCCAAGCATTTTAATTATACTTGAACATCTATAATAGGTCAATGTGGACAAGTGAAGGAGAGTCTTGTTTTACTGGTTTATGATATTGCACATTCTTAGGTTTAGCTAAATGTCACAATTGCCACAAGCCAAGGTATAGATAGTCTTCATTGATGATGATTTTAATTCTCTCTAATGTCTGATAGATGTTTCAAGCCACAGAACACAAAAGACTTTCTTTTGTCATATTCTTTTTTAAGAACCACAGATTGAGTAAGCAATGAGATAAAAATACAGTAGAGACTCCATAGTTGACCACCTCCTACACTTCCTTAAGGTGACGTACTCCTCTGAACTTAACTTCTAACCAACTAGAAAAACTGTTTATTGAAGTAGAATTGACTAAAACCTTAGGATGGAGTAGAGTAACTATGATAGTATAGTTTGGTAAATGCAAAAGCAAGGAAAGTTGGGTAAAACAAACAGTAATGGTGGTTATGAGAAAATATACATTAGAGAAATAAAACAGATACTTTTCAATAGCAAGGGTATGAAGAAGAAGAAGAGGGTAAGGGATGGAGGAGGAAGGAGGAGAAGGTAGAAGAAAGAGAAATACAGAAATAAACAAAAAGAAAGGAAAATTCTGACAGCAAAAGAAAAAAAAATTTTTTTGGATAAGGAGGAAAAAGAGAGGGAGCCATTTTAAGAGCAATGGATTTTTTCATGGGCTGGACATCAAGAGGACATGCACAGAGGATTAAAAGACAACACATGATCAAGGACAATTCAGAGAGTGGCGTAAACTGGTAAGGAAGTATCTGCAGAGCTCAAGTTCAGACTGAGCTGAGACTGGAGAGAATTCTAAAAACAACAGGAAAGAGCTCTTTAAAGCTGTGTTCAAAACAAGAACAAGTAAAGGCTAAGCTCGTTGCTTGGGGCAGATGGAGTAATGTTAGCATAGAGGAAAAGCAGACCTACTCAGCTATTTGGCTTCTCACTCTATCAAAGACAGTAATCTTCAAACTGAAATGTGAAATATAAACATGGGGAAGAATAAATTGAAGCATGCACAGTAGTTTAGAGTCATAATTGCAACTGTTATTTGTTGAGTTTCTATTCAGGACTGAGTACTATAAAAGAGAATTTAGTTCCTTTTTCGCTTTTTAGTACTTATGGCCATTGAACATAGTATGTATTATTGTTATCCACCCCATTTTACAGGTGAGAAAACTGAGGCACAGGAAGATTTAATAACCAGCCTGAAATTACACAGTCAGTAAGTGATGGGCTAGGATTCAGGTCCAGGTCTGACTAACTTCAAAGTCTAGCTCTTTTCACTCACCCCCATGACTCCCAGGCCTATCAGTTCCTAGATTTTTAAATAGGATTGCATCTTTCAGTGAAGAGTGTATTGTAAGGCACATAAACAAACACACACAAACCCAGTAGATGTTAGTTAAGAGCCACAGTGTGTAATTGCTGTGGAAACAAGGAGGGTGGAATATCAAAATGATAAACAACAAACAAAGACTGCTTTGATTTCTTTTTTAAAGGTTCACCAGAGACTGTCTAGAGCAAAGCTATCAAAGAAACTACTGGGATCATGCCAAAATGATCATACAGGGGTCCCAGGGGCCAAAGATAGGACAGTTTGAGCACTAAAAGGGGTGAAAAGTATAAAAATCCATGCACTTATGACAATATTCTAACACAGTAAAGCAGAAAACCAAACTCGTTTGTCATGTCTCAAGTTGTTAGGGCACCAAATCATTGTTCTGAAAAAGATAAATAAAAGGAAATCTGGCACCCACCCTGCTTTTCCGTATAACCTGTACTTCAGGGTAAGTTTTATTTTTTTTTAAAAAGAGAGAATTACAGCTAATTAATGCAGAAGGGTGCTAGAAATAGAAAACCACAGTTTTGCAGTATCTAATGAAATAATGGAGCTAGGCAACAACCATTAATGGATGCCAAAATTATTAGGTAAAATTGGAGCTTTATAATGGAGAATTAAGCTGATAACACTTGAACTCACTAATCGGTCTCAACATCACTGTAAGTGGGATAATTGAACATTATGCTCCTCCAAAAATGTGATAGAAAAGAAATAGCACCACCTGTCAAGTATTAAACTCATCCCTCTTGGCCCAACAAAGTTGAACTAGAATCTCATCAGACATCCATATCTAACTGCCAGTTTCTGGGAAATACAGGAAACTGAGGAACATGTTAAATGCCACTCACTAGTACAAATCAGCCATCGCCTGAATGTAGAAAGTTCTAGCAAACAAATGACCCAATTTTGTGAAAAAATAAATAGTATGAGAAAAAAGTAGAGAGGGGGAGCAGTCATAAGTTAAAAAACTTAAGAGACCTATAAACCAAGTGTAGGTATGAGTCGTGTTTGGAACTTGATTTGAACAAACTACAAATTCTGTAAAATAATTTGTAGAGGTTGAGTCTGAGCTGATATGAGTGACTATAACCCAGAGAACATAGTCTCAAAAGGTCCTGAGAAAATGCCTGCGGTGGTTGGGTTGCAGTTTGATTTTTTTATACTTCAGAGGGCCAGGAATTGCAGATAAAATCATAAATCAGCACATGGAAGATATACATTGCTTTGGCGCCAAAAGTGGGACATCTCAAAGTGGAGCCTTACATGTTCCAGTTGGATTCAGAAATTCTTTAATTTCTAATTGATTATAAGAATAAAGCTTTGTCTAAAGGCTTGGAGTCAGTAAAAAAGGATGTCTAAATTAAGACAAAGAAGTCTGCTAATCATAGAGCAAACTGCAGTATACCAACTCAAAGTGGTCTGTTAAACAAGTTGATGACCTGCAGACTTAAGCTTTGCCTTGCATGACTTTAAGTCCTGTTTAGTATCTTATTGCCACAAAAAGTCAGTTTTATGATCTCTACTTTAACATTGATGCTGGTCAGTGAGCTAAACTCCCAAAGTAAGGAGGTATAAGGAAGTGTGTCCAGTCTTCCTTATTTTCATGGCCAGAATCACAGTTTTAAGGTTTTTCTTGGGTCCCGTTGGCCAAGAGAGGGATCTTTTGCAGGGTAGTTGGGTTGCTTAGGATTTTTAGTTTGCAAATCTAACTTAAAAAGTGCCTTTCTTTTTTAAATAATAGGAGAAAACGAGACATTCTGTTTATTATATGTCATTAAAGAATTCTAATTGTATTGACTTAACTGTATTGTGATTTTTTTAAAAAGTCTTTATCTATTAGAGGCACTTACAAATAAATTGGTAATGTTGGGGCTTAGACACCAATACCCGCAAACAGGGCACATTGGCATACTAAAGTGAAGAAGCCTCAAGGTCTCTGACTTTCCTTGTCTCCAATCATCTCTCCCAAAACAGAGGATGAAGTTGAAGTTCCTTTTTTTTTTTTGGTAGCAACAGAGTCTCGCTTTATCTTCCTTGGTAGAGGTCCGTGGCATCACACAGCTCACAGCAACCTCCAACTCCTGGGCTTAGGCGATTCTCTTGCTTCAGCCTCTCAAGTAGCTGGGACTACAGGCGCCTGCCACAACGCCCAGCTATTTTTCTGATTTGCAGTTCGGCCGGGTTTGAACTCACCACCTTCGGCATATGGGGCCGGCGCCCTACTCGATGAGCCACAGGCGCCGTCCTGAAGTTCCTTTATCTGCCTAAGATTCATCTCCAAGAAGAACCATTGTTTTTTCTTCCCCTCCCTGTAAGACCAAGAATATAATCACACTGAACAGACCCTTTCACAAGGTAATGTACAGATTAATCTCTCTTTCCTGATCCATTCATTCTCTTAGAAATCTCAGCAGAATCTTCTTCCCTTCGTTCCCATAACCTTGTTTACCAGGATGAAATATAAGTTTCTGAACCCCACTGGGGGATGGGTAATCACTCTGGACTCTCTTCGGGTACATATGTTAAGTAAATTTATATGCCTTTTCTCCAATTAATCTGCCTTTCGTGAGTTAATTTTTCAGCCAAACTTTAGGGAGCCAAGGGCCTTGGCTCCCCTGCAATATGATGCCTGAGATTTTCTTTAAAAAATGCTCCATCAAAAGAAAAAAAGGTTATTCAGGGAAATGGATGTAATCAGAATTGTAGAATATAATAATTATTGAAGCTTGGTGATTAATTCTTGGAGGTTCTTTACACATTTCTCTCTACTTTGTTCTAGATGGAAAATTTGCATAATAAACACAACCAAATTGTGCTGTTTAAGAGGTAGAATATAACTTGAACAGAGTTACTGCTACTTTCTCCACTTTCTTTCCCTTCCCTTCCTTTTTTACATTCCTTTTACTTCTTCGAAAATCGTTTTTGAACCACATTTTGTGCCAGGCACTGTTCTGGTGTTACCAACCTTTCAAGTATTATAGATACTATTACAGTTCTCATTTTACAGATGAGAAAGCCAAAGCTTAGAGTGATTAAGTTTCTTGCCCACAAATCCAAGTCTTCTTGTCTCCAAAATCTTGGCTCTTGATGCGTTATCATCTACTGGTTTCCAGAAGTCTTCTGATTTTATAGTTTTCAAATTTTTATTTTTAATTTTTTTATGGATAAATTTTAAACAATAAGTAATGATAAATCAATTGGAGTCCCATCTATATTTTTGGCATGTGAGAAACATGCAAAGTTTGTGGTTCTCATTATAACATTTACCAAGACTTAATCAAAGGCAAGCAGTAATAAAAATGGAGTGTGTAGCAACATTCTTCATGTTCATAAACGAGTAAGACTCTGTAAATTAGAACTCTAATAAAGTAGAGTAAGACTCTAGAAGGATAACATTTATTTATGCCCAGATTTGATAATCTTTCTATTAGAAATAGAGGTCTGAGAAAAATGGTTGATTTTATTTTTATTGTGTTTATAAAATACTTTTAGGACTATTACAAGAAAGGAATCCCTAAAAATGTGAAAGCAAACACACAAAATGAAATCCTGAGCTTCCCCTGTACCACTGTTTGCTTTACCTTCTCTCAAAGTCATGTTGACTTTTGTAAAGCCTGGGCATGCCAGTGGGCATGAGCAGACGTGTCGCTCTGGTCTGTCATGTGTCACGCTGTGGGTGTCAGAACCAGCAGTCATCAGTCAGGGAAGAGCAGCGAGGAACAAGCCACCTGCCAAGCCCTTTCTGCAGGGTGTGCGAGGTTCACATCCTCTGCCTTACAAGATTTAGTGGTACTTTCCAAAACATCCGCACTGCGGTACTTCATAGCTGGTCTCACATAACGATTTATGCACCAGAGATGACAGACTACATGTTAGGAAATTATACTAACGGGTCTGACGTTTTCTTCAAGAATCAAGGCACTAAACATAGTCAAGCTGAATGACAAAATTTTACTTACACCTAGGGTATGCCAGTGAGGGAAGAATATGGAAGAATAAGAAATTTTGTTGTTGCTTACTGAATTTCACTGTATGCCAGACACTGTGCCGAGTCCCTTAAATACCTAATTGCATTTAACCCTCTCAATAATCCTATTATATAGCTGAGGTGGTTGAAGCACAGAGAGGTTAAGAGAGTTGCCCAAGGTTGCAGTCAGTAAGTGGCAGAGCTGGGCTGCTGAACCCGTAGGCTTTGCTCTTGGAACCCCTGTATAGTCGCTCAGCACCAGTAGAACAAAGTGAACATCCAGAAATCCAGAAATCTGCCATGATTTGACCCTCCATGGGCTTTCGAGCACCTAAAGACCCTCCATTCCATGCCAGAACTCCATTTTTCAGTTTTACAGATGTCTGGGGCCCAGCAGAAAGAGAAGAGACTGATAAAGCACATGTGGCAAATGTCTGGCTGAGTTGATATTAGAACACCAAGTCCCAGACTGATTTACTGTCCGGGGCAAAGCCAGTTGGCCCGGCTACCTTGCAAGACAGTTAAAGGACATAAACATGGATATTCATTCAAAGCTGTCAGAAGGAAAGTGGGTCAGAAATGAAATGAAAACAAATGACAAAGAAATCCCATTTTGGTATAAATAAAGAATCTGTCCTGCTTAATAAAGAGATGTCTATTCCTTATCAATTTATTAGAAAAGCACAGAGCCTATTTACTTGGAAATCCTAAAACCTCTTCAGGCACAATACATTGTTGATATGATGTATTATAACCTTAATAACCTTGATAACTGTCCTCAAAAGAACCATGTTTTAACAAATGCAGTTTCTAACTTCAGACACATACAGAAATATAGGAAGTAGGACAGCTCAGTGTTTTGCTTTTCTTTGTTGTTATTTATAATAGGCTCTATATTTGATAATGCGTGTACTCCAAACATCTCTAAAAATAATTTGCAATTGGCAAGCTATTTTTTGGTAGCTTTTCCTGGTCAGGGAGAGGAAGTTGCAAAATTTAAATCTGATAAACTTAGTACTTTTGGGAGTGAGGAGGAGAAAATTTTGCCATTTATGTGATTTGAACATGCTTCAGTATTTATGCAATAATTGAGAATGACTCAAACTGATTTTCTCTGACGAACATCAGAAGTGAAAATAAAAATTGCATCTGCTCCAGAGGGTGGTAGGCTTGAGTCAGCCACTGGTATGCCTCATCCTCATCTTCCCATGCTCTGCCCTGTGGGTTATAAGCCAAAAAGATGCTTCACTGGGGCTTCCTTTGTAGCTTCTTTTCCCTTTCAGTATTTGACCACAACCGCTGGTAGCAGAACAGGAATTGGAGACCAGGGAGAACAGGGAGTGCGTATGGAAAAGCAGAGTGATTTATTCACAGGAGACTTTCAGCAAATGAAAGAAAATAGGTTTGAAGTCTTGGCAGTACTAACGGTGTTTATTAGAAATGCAGGCTCATGACTGTCATTTCAAAGGTAATTTTGTAGGAGTCTGTGCAGTGCTACCCCACTTCACAGGTCAGGTTTAGTTACCAGCAATAATCTAGGTAGCAGAGCAGACGAGGACAAGGACATTTGCAACTGAGTCCTACAGCCTGTGACCATGAACAAGTCACTTAACTCTTTGGCCTTAAATTCTACAAGCGCTTTTACTTGACCTCAGTGATCATGCCCTACTTCATAGAAATGGTATGCTTCTAAATTCCTATGGGATATACAGGTAAGAGAAGACAGGAACATTAGTTTTGTTTTTTTCCTTAAAAGAAAGTAATGGGCTCGGTGTCTGTGGCTCAACGGGCTAAGGCACCAACCACGTACACCTGAGCTGGCGGGTTCAAATCCAGCCTGGGCTCGCCAAACAACAATGACGGCTGCAACCAAAAAATGGCCAGGTGTTGTGGTGGGCGCCTGTAGTCCCAGCTACTTGGGAGGTGTAGGCAAGAGACTCGCTTGAGCCCATGAATTGGAGGTTGCTGTGAGAATGCCACAGCACTCTATCCAGGGTGACAGCTTGAGACTCTGTCTCAAAAAAAAAAAAAAAAAAAGAAAGTAATGAAGAGGCAGCAGGGATTAGCAATGGACACAGACTTGAATGCATTATTGCCTGACCTATGCAGATGAATGAGGTAGATTTGGTATAGGAGAGGCATAAATCCATGTTTTTATGCAACACTCATATTTTTAAACATTGCATTTTTTTTTTTTTTTTGAGACAATCTCACTCTTTTGCCCAGGCGAGAGTTAGATAAGTCTAACTCACAGCAACCTCCTTATGGCTTCAAGAAATCCTTCTGCCTCCGCCTCCTGAGCTGCTGCATACCAGAGGCGCCTGCTATGATGCCCTTCTACTTTTTTCTATTATTAGTAAACACAGGGTCTCTCTCTTGCTCAGGCAGGTTTCCAACTCCTGAACTCAAGCAATCCACCTGCCTTGGCCTCCCACAGTTCTAGGATTGCAGGCATGAGACATTGTTCCTGGCCTGGCAGGTCATTTTCAGTGAATTACTATTTTAGGCCACATGTGGCTGGTCAATGGGCTTTCTGCTTTAGACTGCTGGTATATATTCTACCCACATTGTAAAAGTAAGGGACAGGTCTTTGGATTTTATCAAAACTGAACTTGAACCTTAGCTCTTCCTTATATGAATATGTAAGCTCGTATGTCTGTATTTAACTTAAAGTTAAATGAAGTTTTTTTTACCTATAGAAATGAGAAATGAAAATTTCTGTAGGTAAAATAGGATTCCTTAAAGGTTTCAGGTAGCATGCTAATGCATAGTGTTAATTCCACTACCTTTTGGATAGAGGTAGACCCTCTATAATTTTCTTCTTTTTCAGACAGAGCTCACTTTGTCACCCTCAATAGAGTGCTGTGATGTCTCAGCTCATAGCAACCTCAAATTCTGGGGTTGAAGTGATCCTCTTGCCTCAGTCTCCCAAGTAGCTGGGACTACAGGTGCCCATCACAATGCCTCACTATTTTTATAGATGGGATCTCTCTCTGGCTCAGGCTGGTCTTGAACCTGTGAGCTCAGGCAATCCACCTGCCTTAGCCTCCCAAGTGCTGGGATGACAGGTGTGAGCCACCACACCTGGCTAATTTTTTTATTTTTATCTTGATGGTCAGTTGCTCACAATTTAGAAAAGTATAGCTGATGCTGGTGCTTTTTCCTAGATTCTGGAATCTCTTCAATTTACATTTAACTTGTTTAAAAATAAAGATTTCATCTTTTTTTAAAACATATATATATTTTTGAGACAGAGTCTCATTGTGTCACCCTTGGTAGAGTGCCATGGCATCACAGTTCACAGCAACCTCAAACTCTTAGGCTTAAGCAATTCTCTTGCCTCAGCCTCCCAAGTAGCTGGGACTACAGGTGCCCACCACAATTCCTGGCTACTTTTTTGTAGTTGTCATTGTTGTTTAGCAGGCCTGGGATGGGTTTGAAACCACCAGCCCTGGTGTATGTGGCTGACACGCTAACCACTGAGCTAGGTGCACCGAGCCTAAACATTTCATCTTTAAAGAGACATCATTCAGAGTTGCCCTCAGTAGAGTGCAATGGCATCATAGCTCACAGCAACATCAGACTCTTGGGCACAGCGATCCTCTTGCCTCAGCCTCCTGAATAGCTGGGATTATAGGCACTCACCACAACACCCAGCTATGTTTTAGAGATAGGGTCTTGTTCTTGCTCTGGAATTCCTGAGCTCAGGCTTCGACCTCCCAGAGTGCTAGGATTACAGATATGAGCCACTGTGCTGGGTTAGTTTTTCTATTTTTAGTAGAGGTGGTGTCTTTCTCTTGGTCAAGCTGATCTTGTACTTCTGAGTCAATTAATTCACCTGCCTTGGCTTCTCAGAGTGCACTGATTACAGGCATGAGCCACAGGTCCATCAGGAGGGATAAATTTTCTGTCGGGGAGACAGAAGGCAACAAATTCAAATAAATCTGTCAGTTCTTCTCTGAAGGTAGATCCCTTAAAGAATCATACCCCATCTTTGGCAATGAGGAAACACAAAGCAGCATTTCTTCCTTAGGAAAAATGTCTAGTGGATAATGACCTTACTGTGACTGACAGTAATTCTGTAGTTTGGTTATTCCCATAGGAAGTCTACTTTGAAAGCATTTGCTACTTGCCCTACTGTGTGCTGGAGACTATGCCAAGGGAATAATATAAAGATGATGAAAACATAATGGAATTTTTACCTGCAAGGCTTTCTTGGCTATTTTAGAGACTTAGGTTGCAGTTTGTGCCAAGTTGTGTGTGGATTCACCTTAGGAAACAACACATAACTTCCATAATGTTGCCAATCCTCAAGGTATCTTTGAAATTTGCTTTTAGAGCCATTGACATGTTCTACTTACACTATTGATATTCATTATAAGGTGAATTTGATTTGGGGGACTGGTCAAGAACTGTTCACCACTAAGCCAGCCTCAGAAGTGGTCAAACTGGCTAGAATAGACTCTGGTTAAAAATGAGTCAGGACTATAAAATAGTATCATGCTTACCCATCCTTTTTTTACAATGAAATCTGTGGCTTAATCCACTGACTTTTCTTTAAGCAAAAGATACTAGTGCTAGAATAATCAAAGATTATTATAAATTTGAAAATCTTCAGGTTTAGGCACGACTCTTAAGTTTGCCCTGATGAGCCGGGCCTGGTGGCTTACATCTAAACTCCTAGCACTTTGGGAGGCCAAGATGGGTGGATTGTTTGAGCTCATGAATTCAAGACCAGCCTGAGCAAAAGTGAGACCCCATCTCCACTAAAAATAGAAAAACTGAGGCAAGAGGATCGCTTGAGCCCGAGTTGGAGGTTTCTGTAAGCTATGACGCCACGGCACTCTACCCAAAGCAATAGCTTGAGATTCTGTCTCAAAAAAAAGTTTGAGTTTAATTAAGTCCCATTCGTTTATTTTTGTTGTTGTTGCAATTGCCACAGCAGTCTTCTTCATGAAGTCTTTCCCTAGGCCAATATCTTCCAGTGTTTTTCCTATGCTTTCTTTCAGTATTGTTATTGTGTCATGCCTTAAATTTAAGTCCTTTATCCAACTTGAATCAATTTTTGTGAGTGGAGAAAGGT
>CAUYON010031004.1:0-11193 GCA_963573935.1 Arctocebus calabarensis
GTACACCTGAGCTGGCAGGTTCGAATCCAGCCCAGACCTGCCAAACAACAATGATGGATGCAACCAAAAAATAGCCGGGCGTTGTGGCGGGCGCCTGTAGTCCCAGCTACTTGGGAGGCGGAGGCAAGAGACTCGCTTGAGCCCAGGAATTGGAGGTTGCTGTGAGCTATGATGCCACGGCACTCTATCCAGGGTGACAGCTTGAGGCTCTGCCTCAAAAAAAAAAAAAAAAAAGAAAGCTAACTGTGGTTAAGATAGTTATGGGCTAGCAGTCCCCATTTAAAATTATGATGATGTGCTACAGTAGATAAGTGACACTTTCCAAAGCCCCTGGCATACCTGAGGAAGTTGTCTTGTAGTTCCTTTAGGTAATCATCAAAGTAAGTCCATTCATTCCAGTGAAGCTGATACAACTGATTAAAGTTGTTCTTTCGTTTCTTCATGCTGCCCAGAGTCAGGCTGATGACGTTATCAAATGTCAGGGTGGACTCAGTGGCTTTCATTGTCAAGGAAAATCCCATAGTGTCCAACTGTGTTCAGGGCATTATTAGTGGCATGAGCCCATGGCATGGGGTTGGGGTGGAATGCAGACAGGGGAAAAGCCTGAATTTGGAGCTGACAGTGACCCGCTTGCTCATTGACCATGACCTGCTTTGGAAGGAAGAGGCTATCCTATCTATGGCCAGGCAGTTCCCTCGCAGAGGGAAGACAGGGCTAGGAAACAGTTTTCCAGACGGTCACCTGAATTCTCACCCTGGTATCACAGTGGTGAGCAGGAGGGGGCTCCAACTTTGCTTTTCTTTCAAGGCCAGGCCTCATTTGCCATCTCCTGTTTGAATGTTGAGAAGCCTCTCTCTGCTCTGCCCTCCCTGCACCTTTCTCATTAGGGTAGAGGCAGGGCAGAGCGGAGAGAGGCTACATTGTCACAGCTGGGGGACGTCAGAGTAGCTGTAAGTCATCATCTATGTCTCCATTTCCTTACCTATTAAGTAGGGACAATAATATCTACTTTTAGATGATGCTAATAACAATAATAATTTTTTCTTTTGAGACAGTCTCACTTTGTCACCCTTGGTAGAGTGCCGTGGCATCACAGCTCACAGCAATCTCACACTCTTGGGGTCAGGTGATTCTCTTGCCTCAGCTTCCTGAGTAGCTGGGACTACAGGCACCCACTGTAACACCTGGCTACTTTTAGAAATGAGATCTTGCTTTTGCTTAGGCTGGTTTTGAACTGCTGACCTCAAGTGATCCACCTGCCTAGGCCTCCTAGAGGGTTGGGATTACAAGTGTGAGCCACAGTGCCTGGCCAATAATAATATTTACTTGGTAGCAGCTGTATATCACTTGATAGCCTTCACATCATTATTAGTTTGGTAATAATTCTAGGAGTAAGTAGATACAGACATTGAGCTTTTAACTTAAGCTATGCCCATGAGGTCTCAAGGCCAATGATTGCTAAGCTGGGACTCATATTTAGGGCTGTGTATTTCCAAACTTGGTTCCTTTACAGAACTCTAAACTGCCTTTAACACATCAATGAGCTGACATTTGAAAAACACTTTACAAACAATAGAGCGCTATAGAAGATGAGTTGCTGATATTACTCTCTCCCTATAGATGTAGATGCAAAGTCCCACCCAGTTCATTATCAAAGTTTCTCCTGACAGGGAGCTAGGTACAAATGTGCCACCCCAGCCCTTGTTCTCAGCCTGCCACCATGCTATGCCTTTACCCAACTGCATTACAGCCCTACAAGGCAGGCATTCTTATCCCTATTTTACAGATTTAAAAAACAAGACCCAGAAATGAACTTATCTTAAATCACTCAGCTAGTTAGTGGTAGAACTAGTTCCTGAGTTTGGGTCTACTTGGATCAATCAACCAATTTGATTCCTATTAGAACCCATGTTCTGACCACTATGGTAAACTACTAAGACTCAGGACACTAACACATGCTACATCTGTTTTCTTGAGCTCTGAGCTGTTAACCAGATCTTTAAGATAAATGGCAACAGGTGGAGGGTTTGTCAATGGGTCTGGGGGAGGAGTGTTTATGAAGAAGGTCTTAGATGAAGGGACTTCAAAATTCTTGTTCAGTATATACTCTGGGGGGGATGAGCACCTGGGAAGCATTATGTAGTTTTCAAGTATGCTAGAGCAGTGGTCCCCAACCTTTTGGCACCAGGGACTGGCTTCATGGAAGACAATTTTTTTGCATATTGGGGCTGGTGGGGAGACGGAGCTCGGGTAGTGATGCCAGTGATTGGGGAGAGGCTATAAATACAGATGAAGCTTGCCTGGCTCCCCTGCTGGTCATCTCCGGCTGTGAGGCCCAATTCCTAACAGGCCATGGATAGTACCAGTCTGCCACCCAGGGGCTGGGGACCACAGTCCTAAAGTACCTGGTTAGCCCATTCATTCTGGTACATGGATGAAAGGAGATTTTGCACACAAGGAAAGTCAACATTCCCAGGGGCTCCCAGCCAGTTCATGAGGCTGGCTCTAGGTTTGGAACTAAAATGAGATTCTGATCCTGCAGTTCTTTTTTTTTTGCAGTTTTTGGCCGGGGCTGGGTTTGAACCTGACACCTCCAGCATATGGGGCCGGTGCCCTACTCCTTTTGAGCCATAGGCACTGCCTTGACCCTGCAGCTCTTATCAATGGCCACCCCTGATAAGCACCCATGATGTGCCAGGTACTGCCGTAAGGCCTGAATGGTGCCTCCTGGGTGTGTCGTGTGTGATCTGCTGTGACAAGGATATGGGAGGCTCTTGGTCTGTTCTCTCCTGACTATCAACACATCCTCACCACCCTGGTGCAGATGGGAATAGTTTTGAAGAAAGTACACAATCAAAGGGCTCTTCCCATAAACATTGAATAAGTTCGTAGTCAGCGGAGGGATCTCACAGGCAGGGCAAGACTGTGAATGGGGGAAAAATAAAGGATATTGTCATTTTTATAGCACTTATTAAAAAATAGAAAGGCACTCATATCCTCTGATCCTGTGATTCTAGTTTTAGGATGCATCCTAAGGAAATAACTCAAAACAAAAAGATTTAGGCTTAAAGATATCTATCACAGAGATATTTATCATACATAGCAGAACGTTAACATAATGTAAATGTCCGAGGTAAAGATACTGATATCTCTGCCCAAAGGAATGGTTCTAATCACAATATTAAAATACTTAAGAAGAATTGATAACCTAAAAAAAGGTTTCAAGCATAATCATAAATTTTTAAAAATTGGGATGAAAATTAGGTAGACAGTAGTTTATGTATTATATTAAATGAATCAGTTAAAAATGATGAATGAGGGCGGTGCCTGTGGCTCAGTGAGTAGGGCACCAGCTCCAGATGCCGAGCGTGGCGGGTTCAAACCCAGCCCCAGCCAAAAACTGCAAAAGTAAAAATAAATAAAATAAATCTATAAAAAAAAATGATGAATGAGAGACTGGATGTTACCAAAATGTTAATTCATCCAGCAAATATTTCTTGAGTGACTATTCTGTATTTGTACTGTTTTAGGTGCTGGACATTTCACAGAGAACAAGACAAATTCTAGCTCTCATCTTGCATTATAGTTGAGAGAAAAATAATAAATCTCAAACCAGGCTCAGCACCCGTAGCACAGTGGTTACCGCGCCAGCCACATACACTGAGAATGGCAGGTTCAAACCCCACCTGGGCCAGCTAAAACAACAATGACAATTGCAACCAAAAAATAGCCAGGAGTGGTGGCGGGCACCTGTAATCTCAGGTACTTGGGAGGCGAGGCAAGAGAATCACTTGTGCCCAAGAGTTTGAGGTTGCTGTGAGCTGTGACGCCATGGCACTCTACACAAGGGCGACATAATGAGACTCTGTCTTAAATAAATAAATAAATATCTGAGATCAACAAATAAGAGAATAATATGATATTATGGAGATTAATAAGAATCTGGTAGCAAAGGGGGACAGAGAGTGGTAGGGATGATGGGACTGTGTTCCTGGGGGTGGTCAGGAAAGGCTGCCTAGGGAGGTGGGATCCTAGAGATTCTGAATGATGGGAGAGGAGGGACATGGGAAGATCTGTCTGGGAATTCCAGGTAAGGGGACAGCAAGTGTCATAGACCGGAGGTAGACATGATCTCACCGTGGCCAAGGAGCAGAAACATGGCCAGGTGGCTCCCGTGCGGCAGGGGAGGTTGCAGAGGAAGCAAGGACTGGGGGTCTCAGTAAGGATTTGGGATCTTTGTTCTCAGTGTGATGGAAGCCCCTGGCAGATTTTCAGCCGGGGTATCATACAACTGAGTAGTTTGTTAAGATTTCGTCTACTGATGAGATGAGATTTGGCTGTGATGGGGAGGAGAGAGGTAGAAGAGCTGCTGACACCCTGCAGTTGCTGGAAAGAGCAGAAGGACCCAGAGATTTCAGACAATAGTGAGAAAGGATGGAATTTACAATGCATGGTGAAGGCAGAACTAACAGGATTTGCAGATGGACTAGATGTGGGTGTGAGAAAGAGAAGTTTTGAGGATGGCTCCAAGGGGTTAGGCGCCAGGTGCGTAGGTGGGAAGATCTAGGGAGGAACAGCTTGGGGTGGGGTGCAAAAGCCAAAAGTTCTGTTTTGGACATGCTAAATTTGAAAGGTAACAGACAGCCAAGAGGAAACAGATCTGGAAAAGAACTGGCTGGGGCCAAGGGTGATGTGGGGCCAAAATTGCTAATAATGAGTATATACTACTTTTGTATTTCAAAAATACACTTTATTTTGAGAAGCAATTGTAATCTAATGAAACAAAAATTATGCCTCATGAATAAAGGCTGCAACAGTTTTGTTTGTTTTTTTTTTTTTTTTGGTTGCAGCCGTCATTGTTGTTTGGTGGGCCCAGGCGGGACTCGAACCCACCAGCTCAGTTGTATGTGGCTGGCGCCTTAGCCCATTAAGCCACAGGTGCCGAGCCGGCTGCAACAGTTTGTAACCACATTATTTTTTAGACATATCCTAATGGGATGGAGCTTAATTTAATTAATTGTCTAACAAGACTTCTATCTCTAGCAGTTTCTCAACCTCAGCACTGCTGACATTTTGGACGAATAACTCTTTGTTGTGGGAGGCTGTTCTTGCTTTGAGGAATGTTGAGCAGTATCTCTGGCCTCCCCCAATCCTTTTCTTCCCCCAGTTGCAACAACAAGAAACATCTCTAGACACAGCCAAATGTCTCCTAGGGGACAAATTGGCCCCAGTTGAGAACTATTATTCTAATCACAAGACACCGCTAGAATCAGAAACCTGGAGTTAGTAGAAAATCTACAGATCATTCAGTCCAGGGATTTCTACAGTTCCATCTCTAAGTGGGGGCCACTCTGTGTCCACTGGTTGCAGTGAAATGAGGGAAATAAGGAAAAATACATGATAAATCTGACATCAACTCAGTTTATTCATTTTAAAGGACTCTCTTTTATTTTGAGATTGTCCTTTTAATGATTTTCTTTTATATAATGATGGTGATGACAGATTGCCATCATTTTGTTTGAATGAAAAAAAGTTTTTTTTTGAGGCAAGCATGAAACAAAATTTATTGAGAAAGTTAGGTTTACCCAGCCAGGCATGGTGGCTCATGCCTGTAATCCTAGCACTCTGGGATGCCAAGGTGGGAGGATTACTTAAAGTCAGGAGTTCCAGACCAGCTTGAGCAAGAGTGAGACCTCATCTCTGCTAAAAACAGAAAAAATTAGCTGGGCATTGTGGTGGCACCTCTATTTCTAGCTACTCAGGAGGCTGAGGCAGGAGGATCACTTGATCCCAGGAGGTTGAGGTTGCTATGAGGTAGGCTGACACCATGGCACTCTAGCCTGGTCAACAGAGTGAGACTCTGTCTTTTAAAAAAAAAAAAGGATTTGAACCCATGTCTGCCTGGCTTTTCCACCATGCTCAGTTACTTTTCAAAAGTTTCAATGCCAAATGTTAAGGGGAAATAGGCAGTGGTAATACATATGGAGAAACATAGAAGGTTCATGAAATCTACTGTCCTCACTGTACTTGCCCCTGTACTTCTATGACTTAATTCCCTTGCTAGGCTCAGACCTCCCTTGCTAGGCCCAAACCCTGGTGAGAGTTTTCTGGGCCTCTTTCCACTTAACAGGACTGAGGATTCCAGTGATATAAATTACTATCCACTGAGATTTGTAGAAAGAAGTTGGGAGAGGCAAGGAGAAGAGGAGAGAGCATGAATCCAGTGCCCTCCTGGTGCTGGGTACTGTGCTAGAGGCAAAGCTCAGTGGTTAAGAAGTCAAGTTCATTCTTATGTGCTATACAAATAGTTGAAGGTTAATTAGTAGTATAACTATGAATAGTAATGCTGGCAGTCTCCTTCAGACAAGAAAGTTTATAGAAAGCATTTAAATGTATTAGGTAAATCTACAAAAGACGTGACCATTTAGGTTCTTTGTTTTGGGAAACTAGATTTTAAAAAATACGTTTGAGGGGTAGTATAATCCATGTATGATGGTTCAGAGCAGACTTCAGAGTTGATAGCCTGGAATTCTAATCCCAGCTTCAGCAATGCTCTGATTCTCTGAGATTCAGTTTTTTTTCTTGGAATAAAATGGTCATGAATTCTGCTTGTCATGACTGTCTCATGACATTGCATATAAAAAGTGCCAAGTAGGGGGTGGCGCCTGTGGCTCAGTGAGTAGGGTGCCAGCCCCATATACCAAAGGTGGCGGAGTCAAACCCAGTCCCGGCCAAACTGCAACAAAAAAAATAGCTGGACATTGTGGTGGGCGCCTGTAGTCCCAGCTACTTGGGAGGCAGAGGCAAGAGAATCATCTAAGCCCAAGAGTAGGAGATCGCTGTGAGCTGTGACGCCATAGCACTCTACCAAGGGCGACAAAAAAAAAAAATGCTAAGTAAATAGTGGTTGTTATTAACCCTGTGTTAAAAAAAAAAAAAAAAAAGGAGTCAGGCTCAGAGCCAGACAGATCTGTATGCAAGTCTTGGCTTTATCACTCATTTATTTCTTGACCCTGGACTTAGTAACTACCTGTTCTCAGCATCACTCTCCTCACTAGTAAACTGGAGAATGACTGTAGGAACTATCTCAGAGCACTGTAACAGTAAAATAAAATATGCTGCTTGTAGAAGTCTTAGTACAGTGCCTGACAATAGAATGAGTGATTGTTAAATGTTAATTATCACCACTGCCTCAGTGGTCATGACAACACCATGACCTAGGAATTACAGTCCCATTTTGTAGAGTAGAAGGCTAGTTCTCTCTTTCCATTACACCTGGGCTCCTGAGTTTCAGGCAGGTGATCTAAATCCCTGGAGAAATGCTCTCTCTCTTAACTAACTTGTATCTACTCACCCAGGAAATTTCCTAAATGTAGCCTCAAGGGTGAGACTATAATCAGACATACCCCCCACCTTGCTTTGACATCTTCTCAGAGCTGGATTCCTAGCCACATCTCCTGCTCCCTTTTAAATCGCCTCTCTACTCAATTTCCAATCATGTACTCACATTTTTATGAAAAATATTCTCATATCCTCTTGCTGCTGATATCCTCTTGACTAGTTGTGTAGCTTTTCTTAAGACCAAGGTAGGCTCTGTCAATGTGATATTAGCAAAAAAAAAAAAAAGAGAAATCACTGGAGCTTGCCAGCTATGATGAGAAAGAGTATGTGGTAGAGCTCAGGTGCATTTTAGCCAGATATACACCTGAAAGCCATGCATTCGTCCATTTACTTGTGTTTCTCTCCATTTATCCATGCAACAAATATGTGAGTCATTACAAAAGTTTTGAGATACACAAAAATCAAGAAATGTAAAATCTGAGAAGGAAACAAATGAAGCCCTCCCAGCAACACTGAGCTGAGCAAGTTAAAACTTGAATGGGTGAATCAGAAAGGATACTGTGGACTGTGTTTCTTGAAAATAATTTTTTCTTGAAAACTTTTGTAGTGACCCATAAATTTACTGCATTTATTATGTAGTAGGCCTATGCTAGATACTAGAAATAGACTATCTTTGTGGAACTCACAGTATAGTGAGAAAAAAGACATGTAATTAATACGTACAGTACTTATTATCTACATGTGCCACAATAGAATTATCTACAGGATAGAAAAGGTCACAGAATAAGGAAGGAAAGGCCTAACATCTTTAAAAATGCTAAGCAGTGTTAGGAAGGGTTTTGTGATTAAGAGACAACAAATGATCCCCCTCTTGCACAAAACTATGGTTTTTCTATAGGAGAAGATCAACAGAGAATATCTTTTTTTTTTTTTTTTTTTTTGAGACAGAGCCTCAAGCTGTAGCCCTGGGTAGATGCCATGGCATCACAACTCACAGCAACCTCTAACTCCTGAGCTTAAGCGATTCTCTTGCCTCAGCCTCCCAAGCAGCTGGGGCTACAGGTGCTTGCCACAATGCCCCGCTATTTTTTGGTTGTAGTTGTCATTGTTGTTTGGCAGGTGCAGGCTGGATTCGAACCCAACCCACCAGCTCTGATGTATGTGGCTGGTGCCTTAGCCGCTTGATACAGGCACTGAGTCAACAGAGACTATCTTAAAGAAGAACAGAGCCTGTAGTCCCAACTACTTGGGAGGCTGAGGTTTGGATTGCTTGAGCCCAGGAGTTTGAGCTGCAATGAACTATGATCACACCACTGGACTTTTGTCTGAGCAACAGAGCAAGACTTCATCTCTAGGGGAACAAAAGCCAATCATACAATTCATGGATTTATGGCACATTCCTTGGGTTTAGGACACAATTACAATTCTGATATTCACCCGTTGTATGTAAATTATATAACCTAATGGTTTGTACCCTCATATTAATCTGAAATATAAAAAGAACAGAAAAGAAAGACAGGCAGAAAGAAAGAATAGATTACCTGTAAACAGATAACAATTAGAATGACTACTGATTTCTCAACAATAACAATGGAATGTGGAAAACAGTGGGATAAAATCACCAAAGCATTGAGAGAGAATAACTGTTAAGCTACTTGTGTACCCAGCAAAACTGCCCTTCAATAATAAAGATAACACAAGGACATTTATAGAAAAAAACAAAAAACACCAAGTGAACTTACCAAGAAACCTGTACTATAGACAGTAGGAAAGAAGATTATATTGTGTGTGTATGTGTGTGTGTGATTTCCCTCTCCACCTCCCAGGAAGAAGACAAATGATTTCAGAAAGATGATCTGACCTTCAAGCAGTAGGCAAATAAAATAATAATTTAAGACAAAACATCTACAATAGTACAAATATTATTATATCTAATTTGTGAGGTTTTATTTATTTATTTTTTTTGAGACAGAGTCTCACCATGCCACCTTCAGTAGAGTGCTGTGGCATCACAACTCACAGCAACCTCATACTTTTGGGCTTAAGCGATTCTCTTGTCTCAGCCTCCCAAGAATCTGGGACTACAGGCACCCACCACAACGCCTGGCTATTTAGTTGGCCCAGGCTGGGTTCAAACCCGGCAGCCACGGTGTATGTGGCTGACGCCGTAACCACTGTGCTACAGGGGCTGAGTGTGATTTGTGAGGTTTTAAAATAGGATGTAAATAATAACACTGAACAGAATAGCATTTAAGTCTGGAGGAAAGAGATTGGAATTAAACTGTTCTAAGGTTCTTGTTTTGTTCAGGAAAGGGGGTGAGTTAGGATATTATTTAACTTTAGATGAGGTCAAATATGCATGATAGAATTTCAAAGGCAAAGAACAAAGCAGGGTTTCTCAACCTCAGCACTGTATGTATTTCAGACCTGATGGCTCTTTGCTGTGGGGAAATGTCTTGTGCATTGTTGGATATTTCAGAGTATCCTTTGACCTCTACCTATTACAATGCATGCCAGGAGCAACCTTTCCCCAAGTTGTAACAGGCCAAAATGTCTCCAGACATTGCTAAATGTCCCTTGGGGTAGGCTGATTGCCCCTCACTAAAATCCACTGCCACAAAACATATAAACACAATGAATAACTTCCCCCCAAATGGAATAAAATGGAGTAAGAAAAAAAAACCCATTTAGGGTTCTAGTACCAGTTAAGATGGAGTAAGGACATTCTACCCTGTTTCCCAGCAAATGTAACTAAAAACCCCAGACAGAATTCAGGGGGAAGCCATCTAGGACTCTGAAAAGGCAATGGTAATAGGTGAATTGGAGAAGGTAACCAGAACTCAAAATAGGAACCCTAGGACAGTACACTTTCTGTGATTTATTTGTTCTCCTGTATCTCCCAGCTCAAAGGCAACATGAGGCCCTGAGCTGAGACTAAGCAAAGACAGAACCAGATTCAACAGAAGCCCTCTGTTTGTGCTCCAAGGAGTGGGAAGGGAGACCCCTATGGGAAGCAAGAGTTAGGGCAAGAGTAGGGGGAACTCTGTTCTGTTTCTGCTCCCACCCATGCCCCTAGGCAAGCTCCCTTCCTGAAACTGCGTCCCTGTGATGATAGTGGCAGCAGCAGAAGTGGCAGCTGGACAGGCAAGAGCACATGTGAGAGAGCGGAATCCGACCTTGGACCAGAGGACCTATAGCCTGGAGTATGAGGGGAATCCCTGCTGCTTTTCTCTCTCTCTGTCCTCCTCCCAGTCGGTCAGACCCAGTCATAGAAGTATGCAGCAGAGTTCAGAGTATAGAGACTAATGTCCCCACTTTCTGGCCAGAAGACCAGGAAAAGGGAGGGACCTTTGG
Organism: Arctocebus calabarensis; assembly: GCA_963573935.1. Taxonomy (NCBI): domain Eukaryota; kingdom Metazoa; phylum Chordata; class Mammalia; order Primates; family Lorisidae; genus Arctocebus; species Arctocebus calabarensis. The sequence goes on from CAUYON010031004.1 coordinate 10,696, forward strand.
AGCCAGAGTATGGGGAGGATTGCAGAGACATCAAGAGAAGAATCCCATAAAATTGTGTGAGAATGCCCATGCTCACCCTTGAGCTGTGCCTGTGTGTATCTGATCCTAAACAACACACCAATGGCTTTGAGTACTGAACTATCAGGTAGATCATTGCCCAGGTCTCAAATGGTCCCTGGGTATCGCATATGCAGGAGAGATCCAAATAACACTCAAAAGATTTTGAAATCTGAACTGACATTGAGACCACACCCTACAGGAAAAAGGTTAGAACTTGTGGTCTGAACTAACTTGGTGAATTACTTGTTAAAACAAAACAACTTTCTCTCTTCATTTAAACAAGATTCAGAGTCTCATAATATTAAAAACGTCCAAAATACAATCGAAAGTTACTTGATAAAGAACCAGGAAAGTCTGATAAATTCTCAAGGGGAAAAGACAATCAGCATCGCCAGCCCTGAGATAACTCAGATGTTGGAATTATCAGACAAAGACTTT
>CAUYON010031005.1:0-14114 GCA_963573935.1 Arctocebus calabarensis
AAAAATGGAGACTTTACAGCTTTTGTATTAACCTGGATGGAAGTGGAACACATTATTCTTAGTAAAGCATCTCAAGAATGGAGAAGCATGAATCCCATGTACTCAAGTTTGATATGAGGACAATTAATGACAATTATTGACACGGTGAGGGAAAGGGAGAGCAGAGAGAGAAAGAATAAGGGAAGGGTGGGGAAAGGAAGAGCAGAGAGAGGGAAGGAGCGAGAGGGGTGGGGTCTTGTGGTCTTGGTGTGTGCCACACCTTTTGGGGGCAAAACACGATTGTAAGAGGGACTTTACCCAACAAATGCAACCAGTGTAACATGGTTTCTTGTACCCTCAATGAATCCCCAACAATAAACAAAAAAAATGAAAACACAGGCAGTGCCTGTGGCTCAAAGGAGTAGGGCGCTGGGCCCATATGCCAGAGTTGGCAGGTTCAAACCCAACCTGGACAAAAAAAAAAAAAATTAAAACCCAAACACATACATACATTAACCTAGGTCTACATGGGGTCAGTACCATCAATATCGATGTTGTCCACGTCCACATCTTATCTCACTAGGAGGTCTTCGGGGGCAAAAACATGCATGGCACTGTCATCTCCTACTTCTGGAATACCTCCTGAGGCACCTTCCAGGGGTTGTTTTACCGTTAAAAAGCATTTAAAAGGTAGTAGTATATTTTAAAATAATGATATATAAAGTATAGTATAGTAAAAACATGAACTGGTGACATGATTGTTTATTATCATTTTCAGGGATGATGTGCTATCCATAATTGCACATGCTATCCTTTCACACGACTGGCAGTACAGAAGGTTTGTTTACACCAGCACCTCCACAAACGGGGAAATGATGCCTTGTACTATGACTTATGATGGCCACAGTGTCACCAGGCAACAAAAAGTTTTCAGTTCCATTGTAATCTTATGGGACCACTGTTGTTCACATGGTCAGTCATTAACCAAAACATCTTTACATGGGGCATGATTGTAGTCATGGCCACTCCATGGAAGAGCCTCCTTTTCCTGGCCGCTCTAAGAAAGAGCCTCTTTGGTCGAGTCACTGACACCATCATGACAGGCAGGAAGAGAAGGGCAGCCGACCCCAGAGAAGGAAGAGAGCCCTGCTGTCCGTGCCTGAGGCTGAGAGACTGGCTTGGGGCAGCCCTTTGAGAACATTCTGAAATAACCAAGGGGCACTTTGAAGGGAGAATTTACCAACAATCCAGCTGCTGGGGTTCATGCCGTCATTATTTGGGTACTAAAAGGAAGTGGGACCTTCTTCTGTGGTATAGGCTTTTAGGGCAGGAATCTTTTATGGTACAGTAAGTTTTTGTGAAATTTTCTTGCCCACATTTGTCTTTAGGAAGGAGTATTTAGGTTTCAGCACGTCAAGGTGCGCTCTCCTTTGTGGGTTGTTTCTTTGAAAAGTGAAAATAATAGAATTACATTTTCTGCTGAGCCAGAAGCATTTCTGACTGTGCTTATAAAGACACCATCTGATGAAGGCAAATGTGTGGGTCTGTCTTAGTTGTTAAACTAACCCATGGGGAAGGCTTTGTTCCAGCTGACCACATGACACAGAGGGAGGCTTTCTCCCTGTCCTGGCAGAGTTGGAGGGTGGCCACTCTTTATTTCCACTGGAAGAGCACGTCATCCGATATGGCGCAAGCTGCGATGAACACAAGAGGCCTTCATCTGGGTTACTCGATCACAGCTCTATGCAATTTTCATTACCTGATTGGCTGCAAGAGCAAGCGTTTCCCAAGGAAGCCCCAGGTATGACCGCACTCCCAGGAGTCCAAAGCCTTTTTAGTTAGAGGCACTGGCCCTGTCTATGCTGAACCCGACCCATGTCATTTTTTACCTGAGGGCTCTCACACTGGTGTGTGTAGGAGGGGTGGGCATGGGGATGTGTGACATTCCCAGGATCTGTATCATTTGCCTTCTCTTTTTTCACCTCCAAAATATTTCAGAAAGGAACATCTCTCCCATGCGTCTCAGGCTGCTTCCTGTCCCACTTCCCTGGATAAACACAGGGCTGCCTTTATGACTAAAACAGAAACGATCTCAGAAAAGCAGAGCCTGAGAGGCACAGGAACCTCAGCCACACGTCCGCTACCTGCCCCATGGCAGGAGAGTAGGAAAACTCATATACAGGGTGTCCATAAAGTTCGTGTGCAATTTAAATTAGTTGTCTGGACACTTGGCATTCTTACTCTAAGCATTAAGTCTTGTGATCTTCTGTAGAGGAGGGCAGTCCTGAGCCAGGTTATCCCAAGTCCACGGCTTCCTCCCTGGTCTAAGCTCCCACTCTCCTCCTGAATTCTTGTAATAGCTTCTGAGTGATCTCTCCACTTCTAAATATTTTCACTCTATAGCTAGGACAAAGTTTTCCAAGTACACGTTTGTTCAGGCGACATACACATACTCTTCACTCTCACCCTCAATGCTAAAAAGCCCATCCTGTTGTCCCACACTTTCAGCAGGAAGACCAGGTCCCCTGGGGCCAACACAGCCCTGCCTGATCAGGCCCTGCCCCTGTTTTCAGCCTCATCTCGTCCTGGTTCCTCCCTGATCACTGGGTCCAACCCCTCTGAGCTGTGCCAGGCTCCTCTCTGGCACCCAGACCTTCCATAAATGATCACTTCCACCCAGGGAGCTGCCAGGACGCCCCCCTTCCCCTCCACTCCACCCCAGCCTCAGTTAACCCCTGTCATCTTAAAACTCACAACCTAATGTCGTTTCTCTGGAGTCCTGGGTGTGCTTCCTTCCTTGCTCTGCATTTGTTGTGATCCTAGTCTGTGCTCATCCCAATTTCTCACTCCCTCTCCTAGTCCTTGATCTCCTTTCTTTCCAGCCTTGGTTAAACTTCCTCCAGAGTCCTCCCTTGATCACTAGTAAATACAGAGTCACTTTTGTCTTTTCCAACTGCCTAGAGCAATTCTACCGATAACAAAACACTCCCCTTGAGTGTTTCTCCTTTTAGGGACTTTGAGAACACCTGTTGCTCCTTTGATCAAGACTCAGAGCTGAGTCACCATGTATCTCCCCCAGGAGGCAGGGGACCTGGAAGGGTGGGCCTTTAGGTAGTACAGGTGAGCAAGGCCCTGTGAGCTGGAAAAATAATGTGCACATCAGTGACAGACCCATGATTGGGGTTCCAGCTTTGGGCTGTGTTTAAGAAATCAAGGGATAGATTTAAAAAAAAAGGGGGGGGGCCAAGTGGACCCAGTCTTCAGGTTCTAGCAACTTCTTTGAAAGTGTTGAAGCCCTTTAAGCCATTCTGTTTGTAGCAGGAACACGACTGGGTCGAATCCATCCCAGTCGACACTTGGTAGCTGCTCTAGATTAGACGCTGTTCAAGGTCCTGGGACACGGGTACCGCCCACCCCGGTGCAGAGGTGGGGAGGACAGGAGGCAGCAGCATACAGCGCCTGCTAGACAGGGAGGCAGGGCCGGGCTTGCTACCCAGTAGAGGGCGGAGGGTGAGGAGACGGCCCGGAAAACAGACAGAGGGTAATAGCTCAGGTGGACTCTAAGGAAAAGGAGGATTTCATCAGACAAGTAAGGCAGGAGAGGGTAACCCAGACCAAAGGAAGAACCAGAGCAAAGCACAGAACCTGGAAAGTAGAAAGTGTTTGAACAACAGTGAGCGTTTGTACCACCGAAGCAGTGGATGTGTGTTAACAAATAGTGTGACTATTTAATTTATTGTCCAAATTGGGATGCTTTTGAGAGCAAAGTGGCATGCTATTAATAATCATAGGCATAAACCAAGACAATATCAGGCGAATCAGACTTTGGGGTTCCGTAATCAGAGAGGGCAGGAAGGTCGTGACCGGATACCAGACTGGAGCATAGGCAGGATGGGGATTTAAGGGCTTAAACCTGCGGAGAAGTCAGAATTTGCTCCTTGAGGCCCTGAAATGCCATCAGTGGGTTTTAAGCAGAGTGGTCACGTGATTGTCCCTGTGTTGGAGAAGTATCACCCAGGGAGCCATGTTGAGGTTTGAAGTGGGCAGAAAAGGAGCTAGGCCGAGAGCTTCACGAGGGCAGGAAACACATCTCTTTGTCATTTATGCCCAATGTATACCCAGTGGGTAGAAGATTGTCCAGCATAGAGAAGGAGCTTAATAAAAATCTCCAACACAGGCCCTTCCATGACCTCTGCCTTTAAAAGTGCACCCCTCCCCCACCCATTATCACCAGTATTCCCTTTTCCTTTTTCTGCTTAATTTTTCTCCATGAACTCATCACTCTCTGACATGCTGTGAGCAGTGGCCACGTCCTCCCTCTAAGCACGTCAGCTCCACCAGGGCAGAGGCTTTTGTCAGCTTTGTTCCCTGCTGTTTCCCCAGTGCCTGGAGCAGGGAAGACACTAGCACGCATGTGTCCAGGGAAAAGGAGCCAGGAGATTTGTTTGGAGTCTCTGACAGCGGTGTGGGTGTGGGAGGACGAGGCTCTAAAAAGGGTGGTGTGGTAGAGAGAAAGACAGAGAAAACCCAAAACTAAACAAGAAAGTGCTGAGACCTTCCCCTGAGCACCGTGCTACACCCAGCCTGTGGGGTCCTGGGCCTGTGATCTGCAGGAATCCCCAGGTCTCCCGGCTGTAAATCATTAACACCTCCCCTTCCCTCTGTCTGGCTGCCTGGCCAAGGTCACCATCGTTCCCTGCACAGTCCAACTCCCCAAGGGCTCATAACTCTCCTGTGAATGTTTGATGAAAGAGTGGCATTTGCCCCATGAGCAGAGGGAAAGGAACCTAAGTTCACAAAGTTCATTTTCAAACACTTTTCTCCCAGTCCAAGAAGTTTAGGTGCCTTTTCTCTGCTAGGAAATAGCGCTTTTCAATGGCTCTCCCCCCTTTGTGGAACCGCTTTGAGGACCCTCTCCCTGAGCCGGTGGGCCTTTTTCTCCAACAGGCCTCTCTCTTCAAGCTCTTTCATTTCTTCTGTATGGTTATTCTTCTCGCACCTCATCCACACCTCTGAATAAATTGGGCAAGTGGCTTTGGGATCCTCCTTCAGGATAACGCAGCCCATGGCAAGCCACAGCCCCAAACCTCAAATGACTAGGAATGTAAGGCTCTCTGGTCTCCCACGTCTCCATCTGGGCAACTGTCAGTCCCGAGCCATGATTGCAGTCTCTTATCAGGAAGCTATGAACCATCCTTCATGGCAATAAAACCCCTGGTGACTTGCCTGGACCTGCCTAGACCTGTTAGAGAATGTGCCATGGTAACAAACTGTCACGACCACATTCCACACCAGGCTGACACGGGGTGGGAGCAGAGGAGTGGGTTGGGGGTGTTGGTAATTAACGTCTAATGCCTCAGGTCCTGCTATCTGGAAAGGACAGCCTCTGGGGACTACTAGGAAACTGAGGACACCTGGGGACAACAATTAGCAGGTCTGATATGGGGACTCGGCTGAGGGTGGAATTCCAGGTCAGGTCCATCTTCAACAATGTGCTGGATGCTAAGAAGCAAACCTAGACCCTGTGGTGGAGTCCAAGGTGATGAAGCTGCAGGAGAAGCCAGGCAGAGGTAACAGGTGTCCGTTCTTAAGAGTAAGGCCAGGTGGAAAATGGGATTGACACCAAAGCTGAGAGTATGCTGGTGAGACTCCCAAAAGGTCACAAGAAAGAAGTGGTTATTCTGGTCTAAGGCACAACTGATGGGGTCCCCTAACTGTCTCTTTCCACTTTCAGCAACCCATATAGTTTAATTGCTATTTAGGACCTGTGCTTTCCTAGAGGTGCCCAGATATTTTCCTGGGTTCACCCTTCTACTGGGATTGATTCCGATAGCTGGAGTTGGTGGCTTGTGATTCATTAATTTACAAGTTCTCATTGAGTCTAATGGCAGGTCCAGCGATACTGTAGTGAGAGCTGCCAGTCCCGCGAAGGGGCCGACTAACAAATAGGAATTACATCTCCTTATAAGTATTATAATTGGGCAGTTCTTCTGAAAAGGATCAGAGGTGTAAGTTGCAGGAAGCAAAAGCATTGCAAAAGGGGAAACAGAAGGAAGTTGGGAAGCCAGGGAGGGGAACAGAGAAACAGTAAAGGGAGCCAGGGGGATCTAGGCACCCACCCAACCTTACTAGTAAAGACAGACTTCCTGAAGAGGTCACACCACACTCCGCAGGGAGTAACAGCTACCCGGCCAAGGACAGGTGAAGAAGAAGATGGTGGAATGCCCCTTTGAGCTAAGCCCTGTGGCCCCACATTCACATGGACATCTGCCCTCCCCAGGGGGGATGAGGAGTGGGGTTGGGTGGAGGGGGGAGGGAGACTTCTTTTTCCAGGTAGAAGTTTGCAGTTACCAAGACAACATCTTTCCTAGTAAAACAAATGAACCTAGTTGCTTTTGAAAAATACTAGTGTGTTGAGGATAATGTCTGCTCCAGACCTCAATGGGAAGTGCTTGGTCACGCCAGCTCCTTCCTAAGAAATCCAGACGCCTACTGTCTCCCAGCAGGTCTGCCTCTGCTTCCTACCCCTGGGCGCCTGCTGAAGCCAGCTGCCTTGGCGTCCAAGGGGAGCCACCCTTCTAGAGGAGGAATGAGTCCCCTATTTGCCTCGCAACCTGAATTCCACTCTGAGAAGACAGGAGAGGCTCATGGCTGGGGGAGGAGAAGAACCTCTTCGATGATTCTATTGGAATCATCTTCAGAGTAAAAATAAGTTAGCCTGAGGGAACAGTTTCTTGCCTTCAAATCCTCTTTCAATTTTAATAAAAATCTGCACTTTGTGTGGCTTTTTATTCTAGAACAGCTGTACCTTGGTGACTACAACACATAATGGTTCAGCCTCTGGAACATAAATGTAATATTTCTGTCTCTGCCTCAAACAGGGATGCTTAATTTTTTAACCCTTACAATGCCCAAATGTCAGTAAAACTAAAGAGCATGAAGTTAGACCAATGTCTTTCACAAATGGAGAAACTGAGGTACAATGAGGGAAAGTGAAGGTAACAGATCTAGAACATGGTGATTAGTTTCAGGGGCCTTGCCCTCCATGATTCCGGGAAGGTCCTGCTGGCTCCAATATGTGGGTGGGAATGGGAGAGGCAGAAAGGGGCCACACAGCTTCTACTCAAAGGTCGGTGTCCATAGCCTCCTCCCTAGAGCAGCTCGCCCCTTTCTGGCCTGGGGCCCTGACCCTCAGGGCAGGTCTCCTAGACTACTGGGGAGAGACCGAAGTTAAATTGTCTCTTAAAAAATGATAAAGTAGAAAAGTTTCTGGGTCTTGGAGGCAAAGTCCAGGGTCCTGTTTCTGGACCTTCTTGCATGACATGGGCAAGTGCCTTCTCATCTTTCTGGAAAATGGGAGCTTCAGACTAGAGGACTGCTGAGGAATTTCCCAGCTCTGATCTCCAAGGTACACCCTGGCCATGTGTCCCCCTACACACGCACTCCTTTGCCTCAGGCAACCTGATCTGTCTCCTCTTTTCACCATTTGCTTGCCATTCTTGTGATGCTGTGGTCAGTGTTCGTCCCTTCTGTGCCTGGCAAGCCCGACACTAATACTGAAATCTGAAATGAGGCAGACATTCGAGCAGCAGGAAGGCAATAGCCACATTTCCCCAGGCCAGAGTGGGCCACAGCCCTGACAAGGAGACTGGACCAGGTATCCCAGAGAAACCTGCTCTGCAGCTAAGCCTGCTTACTCTCACTTCCGATTCTCAAAAACCTAGCTTTCTTCTTTGTCCAGGAAATCGTGGACACTGTTGAAATTCTTACTTCATCAGTAATGGGGTGAAAGCTTTCAAGCTAGGCTGGCACTGGGTAGCTGCAACCATCTCTCAACCAGTCTTCTTAGACCACATCCTCCAAATGGAAATATTCTCTTTGCTTCTCTACAGCTGCTAAGTTTCTGCTGAAAACCCCTAGGTATCGTTGATAACCAAATGAAACTTCTTGTTGTGCCAAGTAGCTCCTTCACAGGTGTTTCTCTGCCGGTTTGGGTCAGGTAGCTGGTTCTTCCTCCAGCCTCTTCTTCCCCGAAATGTGTGCTCAAGAGGCAGAGAAATCGGTCATTCAATCCTTCATGAATGGATGTGTATAAAACTTGTGCCTCCCCTCTGGAATATATGGATGGGATTTTTTTTTTTTTTTTTTTGGTCCCTTCTAAATTAGTTAGGATTCTCCAAAGAAACAGAACCAATAGGAAGGATATGTATACACACACACACACACATATATCAGGGGTGCCAAAATAATGTATGTACATTTTAAGAGAAGTTATCTATGTATTACTTTTCAAAGTTGAATTGAATTATGGTAGGAATGTGTAGTATGATGTTTGCTCAAAAGATAACTTTAATTGAATGCATGCTTATGTCACCATGTGAGAGGCAGGACTCTCAAAGAAAATGACTGAAGCATGGTTGTCATTTGAGGAGCACAAAACTATTTAGAAATGATACATGAAATTTGAGAATGTTCTGGAGACACAATGAGAGTGGATGTGTGAGTATGCAGCAGAACCTCCAACATGCCTAACAAGTACATTTCGGTACACTGTGCACTGTGGTAAGTTTCAGACCCATGGTATTGTGTGTGATGTGCATAGGGGAAGATCCTGGAGGCCTTGCAACTTGCTCAAGCAGTAGTGTGCTGTAATCAGAAGTGTCTGGAGGCTGATGGTAACCACTTGGAGTACCTTCTATAAGTGCACAAGTCAAATGTGACTTGTATTCATCTTTTATTATTGGTGTATATTGAGTATTACAATTTTAATACAGTTTTTTCCTTTCTTAAAATGTGTATACATGTTTTGGCACCCTCTGTGTATGTGTATACACATATTTATTTATTATGTATAATATAGAGATTTTTAAATAAGGAATTGGATTATATGTTTATGAAGAATTATGGCAGCTGACAAGTCCCAAGATATGCAGAGAAAGTCACTTAATTGAATACCCAGAAGAGCCCAGGGTGAAGTCCCAGATCAAAGTCTAAAAGGCTCAACACCCAGAAAGAGTTGATGTTTCAATTCAAAGGAAGGAAAAATTCAATGTCCTACCTTGAAGGCTGTGAGGCAGGAGGAATTCACTGTCTTTGCGGGGAGGGCCAGCCTACTTGTCCTATTGAGGATACCACCTTTAGGGAGGCCATCTGCTTTACTCAGTCCACCAATTTAAATGTTAATCTCATCCTAAACACCCTCACAGAAATATCCAGAGTAATGTTTGACCAAATATCTAGGCACTTTGTGGTCCAGTCAAGTTGACACATAAAATTAACCATCACATCTTCCTAAAGAAATGTAAGCAATTTATAATCCAGGGAAGTGGAATTTTGAATGTGAGGCTTCCAAAGTTAAACTACACAGAGATGAGTAAGAAAAATTCATCTTATCCTAGTGGTTGGACAGCTCCATTGCCTGATAAATTTTGCCAATTAAGGCTTAATACATTATTATTCTCATTTTTCTTCCTTTGCTGTCAGTTTGAACTTTTAACAAGTAGCCAATTGCTCTGTATGATGAATTATAGATGCAAGTTTTATCTGATATTAATCCAACAATGAGCCTTCCTTTGATTTTTCAAATAGCTACTTACAAGTCCTTTAATCAAGAAAACCACACCAAATGATTAATATTTCTCTATGATTCCAAGTTAACTCCTCAAAAAAAGAAAAAAAATGCTCAGTTGTGAGAATGTTAAACAACACTGTGATTATGCTAAAGAAAACATCAAAGAATCATTTCAAACAAATAAACAAAAGGCATATGCCTTCTTTTGGTCTCCATTGAATGGAGAAAAAAAATTCTATCCAAACATATCTATCAATGTAAGGAAAGGTCCAGATGATGTTCTCATGGTTTCATTAATATAGCAGTGGAGTCATGATTTATATATTGGTTCTTCCTCTGTATGACTTTCTGAATCAGACAGGGCAGTGATCATGACCTTCCCTGGCAAATGGCAATGAGAAGCAAGCAGGTATTGAACTCTATATTATTAAATGATGAGCCATAAGCCTACGTGAGGGTCCTCAGACCCTGCCTTCACTACCAAACAGAAGAGGGGAATTAAAGTACATGCTAGAGAAGTAAAATTAACCATCTTGCTTGACTGAATCTTAACCATGACACCTCTGGGTATGTGCAGACATAATACAGAAGTCAGTATTCAATTGCAGAAAGAGGAGCTTCCTAGACTTGGTGGTAAGGATATTAAATTTTCAAAATCAATGGTAGGGCTAAAGAAGCAGACTTCAGGTTGAGCTTCCAGGAATGACGCCCAAAGCCAGAATGCAAATCAAGATCTCAAGGAGTCTACTTCTCTCACCATGATCAGGAAACCATTTCTGCTAAAGAGGGAAACTGTGTCTGCATCTGTTAGCTCCAGAACTATCATGCTTCTTGGTATGACCTGCAACAGCAAAATGGAATACTTTGTTTCTACCTCTTTCCTAGTGGAATTCAGTTCTCAACCAGTGTGGTACAAGTGTCAAACTGAGAGTACCTAAATCACACACAGAATTCTAGGTGTGATTAGTCTCGAAAGAGTGTCTAAATGCAGATGAATGGCCAATAAACACACAAAAATGCTCATTATCTTTAATCGTCAGAAAAATGCAAATCAAAACCACTCTAAGATATCACCTAACCCCAGCAAGATTAGCTCACATCACAAAGTCACAAAACACCAGATGCTGGCACGGAGGTGGAGAGAAGGGAACACTTCTACACTCCTGGTAGGATTGCAAACTAATACAGCCTTTTTGGAGAGATGTATGGAGAATCCTCAAAGATCTAAAAGTAGACTTTCCATTTGACCCTGCAATCCCATTACTAGGTATCCACCCAGAAGAACATAATCATTTTACCACAAAGACATTTGCATCAGAATGTTTATTGCAGCTCAATTCATAATTGCCAAGTTGTGGAAGGAACCTAAGTGCCCATCAACCCACGAATGGGTCAACTAACTGTGGTGTATGTACACCAAGGAATATTATTCAGCCATAAACATGATGGAGACTTTACATCTTTTACATTTCCCTGGATGGAGTTGAAATACATTCTTCTTAGTAAAGCATCACAAGAATGGAAAAATAAATATCCAATGTACTCCATACTAATATGAAATCAATGTATAAACAATTACATTCTCAGAAGAACAATAAAACACAACTATAGTCTAGTGTAGGTGCAGCAGGATGCGGGAGGGGTGAGGGGGAGGACATTTGGCAGAAGGGGAGAAGGCAGAGGTGGGATCTCACCTAATGTGCACATCATGAGGGTGTATAACCTGCCCCCTGGGTGAAGGGCTCTTCTACAGATGGAACTTCACCCTGGAAGTGAGAACAGTGTAACCTAAAAATTCGTACCTTCATATTAATTTGAAATAAAACATTTGGCTCATTGCCTGTACTCAGTGGCTAGGGTGCCAGCCACATACACTGGGGATGGTGGGTTTGCCAAGCAACAATGACAACTACAACAAAAAATAGCCGGACGTTGTGGCAGGTGCCTGTAGTGGGCATCTGTAGTCTCAGCTATTTGGGGGGGTTAGGCAAAGGAATTGCTTAAGCCCAAGAGTTTGAGGTTGCTGTGAGCTGTGATGCCACACCACTCTACTGAGGGTGACATAGTGAGACTCTGTCTCAAAAATTATTAATAGTGCCTCTTTCAGTCTCAGAAGGGCCTGACTTGGCCCTATTAAAAAAAATTAATTTAAAAAAGAAAGAAGGAGTGTCTAAATGTGGTCTTTAGTGATCCATCTCCGGGTGCAGAACAGCACTCAGGGGTGGGCCAGTTTACAGCAGCCACAGCACAACGGAGGTGCCGCAGCGCAGCAGGAGAGCACAGGTTTGCAGTCACACGTGTCACCTCCATGAGCATCAATTCCGTTCTCCTTAAAAGTGGAGGAGAGATTTACCTTATGGAATTCAATGAAGACACACATTCAAATTTTCCATAATAAGTTCTAAAAATGTTAGGTTCCCTTTAAAAACTAAAAGAACTGGGGCAGCCCGCGTGGCTCAAAGGAGTAAGGCGCCGGCCCCATATACCGGTGGTGGCAGGTTCAAACCCAGCCCTGGCCAAAAACTGCAAAAAAAAAAAAAAAAAAAAAACTAAAAGAACTAGAAATACAAATCCTGATTAACGTGGATCATCAAACTGATTTCTTTGTTAGAAAAGTTTAATAGTTATTTTGAGATGTAAATAAATATTAGCTAACACTGGCTACATTCTAACGGTGAACATAGAGCCATGCAGCATTGCATTGGGCTATCCAGATGGGTGAGTCATGCCTCATCAAGGACCCCCTTTACTGGAGGAGGTTGGGAGATCAGAAAAGGTTTTAAAAAGGGAGCAGCTGTGATAAGCATTAAGATAACTACACATAGTGGATAGGATGTATCATTCAAGTCAGGCCCTTCTGAGACTGAAAGAGCCACTATTAATAATTACATAAGGGCAAGAGGCAGAAACCAGGACTTTCCTGAGCAAACCAGGTCACAGAGTCTCTCTAGCCTTAAAGAGTGCAGTTGTTATGTCTATCAGTTTTGTGGCAATTCCATAGGCCTTACTTAAACCAAATTGCTCATTTCAGGATCATGTAGTATCTCAGCCTTTAGGCAGAGAATAAGCAATAAAAAAACAAAGGAATGTATTTCACCAGAGTTGGTTGTAAGTGACAGAAACACAACTCTGACTACCTTGGGCAACAAGGGCATGTTTTTGGATCCCACTACCATGGGGCCATCTGGGCTCTGGAATCAGAGACCCAGGTACATGAGCCCCATCAGTGCTCTCCACCCATCCTCTGTTCTCTGTTTCTGGTCCCTGCTTCTCTCTACATGTGAACTTCATCCTCTCAAACTGGCGTTCTGTCCAAGGATGAAACAATGCTCCCAAATTTGCAGACTTAAACCTTGCAAACCTGCAAACCAAATTTCCTATATTCTCCACATCACCATTAGAGGAAAACTGCTCAGCTCTAGATTAAAAAAAATCCCAGGGAAATATTTTGATTGGTCTTGTTTGGGTCATGTGTCCACTTCCTGGACCAACTACTTTGGCCAAGAGAGATGAGTGTTAGTGACCCCTAAAACCACGTTGAAGTGAGGGGTTGAAGGAGGAAGAGAGGGATGCAGGATGGAGCAAAAAGTACATCCCACAGGCTTTGAAAAGATCTACATTTCATAAGCATTAACCATCTATATGGCAATCTTCATTTCTAAAGCAAATTCTTCAGTGTAGGTTTCATCTGGTTGTCTACACTGACCAAGGATCCAGATAATTACCAAGGAACCACTGTGTTATGACCTGAGTAGCAAAGGATCAGTCATCCACAAAGTCTAGAATACGAAAGAAATCCTTCCACAAGCAGATGAGCAGTGAAACAGAACAAAAATCCAACCAGACACAAGTAGTGAAATTCCACAGTAACTTCAAAAATATTACAGAGAGGGAGACATGGGTAAAGAATGACCAACAAGGACTTGGGATCAGACAAAAGAGGATAATTTATAGGCTGTAAGATTTTAGGAGAGTTCAAATTCTCTGACCTTCAGTGTTCTTATCTCTTAGGTATGATAGAAAGATTAATACTTTCCTCACAGGTATTGAGAGGATTAAATAAGGCAGCAGTTCTCAACCTGTGGGTTGCAACCCCTTCAGGGGTCGAATGACCCTTTCACAGGGGTCGCCTAAGACCATTCTGCGTATCAGATATTTATATTACAATTCATAGCAGTAGCAAAATTACAGTTATGAAGTAGCAACGAAAATAATTTTATGGTTGGGGGTCACCACAACATGAGGAACTGTATTAAAGGGTCACGGCATTAGGAGGCATTAGGAAGGTTGAGAACCACTGAAATAAGGTAATGTAGATAACAGGATTAAAAAAGTTTGCTTTTGGCTCGGCGCCTGTGGCTCAACGGGCTAAGGCGTCACCTGAGCTGACGAGTTCGAATCCAGCCCAGGCCCGCCAAACAACAAAGACGGCTGCAACCAAAAAATGGCCGGGCATTGTGGCGGGTGCCTCTAGTCCCAGCTACTTGGGAGGAGGAGGCAAGAGACTCGCCTGAGCCCAGGAGTTGGAGGTTGCTGTGAACTGTGATGCCATAGCACTCTATCC
>CAUYON010031012.1:0-11428 GCA_963573935.1 Arctocebus calabarensis
CAACCACTTGCCCAATCTCCGCCACTTTAGCCTTCCTCAGGGTGTCCAGAAGCCTCACGCTGTCTCCCTGTGTTCCCAAAGGGAAGTTTCTGGGCAGATCCCACCTGGCAGAGATGCCTGAAGTCCTCTCTCCCCAGTCTCGCTGTGCCCAGCCGCAAGGAAGCTGTTACTCGTCCGCCATCTTGCTCCACCCCCCGAGAAATTTCTTGATAAAAGTTTTGCCCAGTTTACTTCTCAGTGAAATTCAAAGCAATATAAAGGCAACTAAAATGTTTCCTCGTCAGAATGCCACTCAAAAGTCTAACAGACTTCCATTTCTAACAGCTCACGGAGAACATAATCTTTAATTTGCTTCTGAATTTCAAACTCAGTTGAGAGCTTCAGAGCAACTGAGAAGACGCATAGGGCTTTACAAGTACATTAGTGCTTATATTTTCTGAGTAAAAAAAAAAAAAAATCAAATATCAAGTCTCAGCTTCAGTGATTTGGTTTTGAAAACCAAACTTATTAAAACAGAGTTTGAGACTATATATTAAAACTGGAAAGAACAGTTCCAGCAGGTTTTCTAGCAGTTTCCAAGAAATAGACTCATTCAAAATTGAAGGTTGCATATCTAGAATCACCAAGGAAGAAAAGTTTTAAGAACCATTTTCTTTTTGGTCTTTCAAATAATTTTTTGATGTTGTGTAAAATTACCCTGGGAGTTTTTTCAAACTACACAAATTTGACCCCTGAGAGATCTCAAAACACATCAGAGTAGGGGAGGGATGAAGGGAGAAGAGGAAGCAGTCAGTGCTGCTTGAAAAGCTCCCCTGGAACCCCAGCAAGAGCCACTACCCTGCACACTTCAAGTTTGACATCTTTTCATCTTGGCACATCAGTAATTATGATTACTCCAATTATCCCCCTCATAGGAGCCATTTTAACACACTCTAAGGGTGTCTCTGCTTCCACCATGGTTCCTATAGAGATTTTCTATAATCTCAATAATTCTAAAAATCAGTTTTAACTGTAAAGTGCATTCCCCAAGACAGGTCCTCTCCTGGTGACTACCAGTACCTACCAATGTGGCCCCCCTCCCTAGTGGCAAGGGGAAGTTAGTTCTCTTTTACTCCAAGCCAGTGTCAATGTTTTCTAAGAGCACCAAAGTCTAGGGCAGTGGTTCTCAAATTTCAGAAAGCAAAAATCACGTAGAAGCTTGTTGAAATGCAGATTGCTGGACCTCCTTCCCCCATCCCCAGAGATTCTGACTCAGTAGGTCTGGTTTAGAACCTAATAAACTATGTTTCCAACAAGTTTCCAGGTAAAGTTGACCCTGCGGGTCTGGGGACCACACCCACGTAGAGGAATCTATGGGGCTAAGAGATCTCGAGAAATAGGTCTGAAAAATCAATGACAGAGGCAGTAAAGGCAAACAGTTACAACTGGAGCAAGGAAAGGGTTGCTGAGTAGGCACTGAGCAGGGCTATCCGCCACCCACTCACTCACTCATTCATTTGGTCAGCAGACATCTTCTGAGCACCTCCTATGTGCTCAGAAAAGTAACAAGCAGGGCTCTTATCTTCCTGGAACAGAACATCTAATGGGAAAAACTGTGTGTAAATAAGATTAAATACAGTGTGTTCACTACAGGCGCAAGAGCAGAGCCAGGGAGATACTAATGGAGGAAGCAGTGCTTAGCTGAGACCTGAAAGAGAGGAGAGAGGGAATGAGTGTTATGAGATGAAATAAAAGAGGACAGCAGAAGCCAAATCACGCACAATCTTGAAGGTCATGTTAAGAATAATCTTTAACACCAAATGGGTCCATTAATTGTCAGGACATATGTATTCCTGGCAGGTGAGTAAGGGAAAAGACACTGAGAAGGAAGTGCAACCCCAAAGGCCATCCCAGTTAGGAAGCAACCATCATTTCTTGCCAGGAATGCATGTGAAGTAATTTACAGATTCCTATTCTCAGTTTCTATAACCTCATTCTCTAATACATCCTCATGTAGCCAGGTGCAGTAGCTCACACTTGTAATCCCAGCACTTGGGAGGCCAAGGTGGGTGGACTGCCTGAGCTCACATGTTCAAGACCAGCCTGAGCCAGAGTGCGACCCTGTCTCTAAAAATAGCCAGGCATTGCAGTGAGCACCTGTGTCCCAGTTAATTGGGAGGCTGAGGCAAAAGGATCACTTGAACCCAAGAGTTTGAGGATGCTGTGAGCTGAGACACCACAGCACTCTGCCAAGTGTGACCAAGTGAGACTCCATCTCAAAAAAAAAAAAAAAAAAAAAACCTCATGTAAATCTGTTTATAGTGCAGGTGCAATTTTCTTAAGATTATGATAGAATAACTTTCTTTGGTATCCCCAAACAATGATCTCATGCTATATTCTATCCCTCCTTTATCATTATGCCACCCCCTATTATATTAGCAGGACCTTTGTGGCTTATTTTTCTTTATCTTGCAGTAAAGAAGGGGGTTTAACGTTATTAACCTGTGCCCTCTACTCACATGTTGGATAAGAGGCTCCCTCTTAATCTTTGCAAGAAAACTGCTAATGTGCCATCAAGAGAGCTGGTATTAAACAAAGAGATGAATAAAACATAGCTTTGGATTGCAAGAAGTTTACAATTTATAAGGCATCATAATAAAATAAACTAATATAACTAATTTTCTAAGCAATGTACTATCTGCTTTAAACATTAAATATTAACCTAAAACCAAAAGCATTCATCCATTCTCAACTTCTACCTAACACTTTGAGTAAAGCATTATCAGTCATTTGAAAAAACTGGAAAGCTTTGAAAAGGGTTAGGCAGATAAGAGGAGATAAGATTTTATGAAGGTCCCTCTGAGTAGATGATGGAGTTGGTAGAGTATAACACTGTCCTTTGGAGGAGCATGGGACTCCAGTGGTCCCGTGAGAAAGGGTGGTGGCCTGGATTACAGGGGTAGCTACACAGCCACAGGAGAGGTGAACAGTCCTGAGAGATGCCACGGAATCAGGATCACAGGTTGGTAGACCAGCTGGTTGTAAACAGTGACGTGGAAGGAGTTAAAGGAAGGGAAAGTCCCCAAGATGACCTCTAGCCCTTTGCTTTCCTTAACCCATGTTCTGAAAACTTCCCTTCCTGAGTCAATATATCAGTCTAAGGAAGGGGGACAATGAGGGAAGAAAGAAAAGTAAGCCAAGGAGGGGCCAGGAAGCAGGGTGGTGGAGCAAGGGAGACAGATGGACGTCCCCTGGAGGAGGCAGCCAGAGAAGACAGGAGTTTGTCAGCTAAGGAAGTCAATTAACCAAATGAGCAAATCAGTAATACATTGAGAATAACAGGACCAGTTTCTCTCTGAGAAGGGATTTACAACCTTGGAAAGAGGGAAGACTAGAAAGAATCCTGAGGTGTTGAAATTACGAGTATGAATATAAATTCATAGGGTTTTTCCCAAATATGTACAGTGACATGTATTTTTAAAATACAAATGTTACAGGTTTGGGTACGAATATTTTGCCAAGCTCTGGATATTGAGAAGGCCTAGAAACAATGACATCAACCCCACTCCTAAGAATGAGCACAAAGAGTCATGAATCTTTATTTTTAAATACTAAGGGTTTCCTGGAGAAATGACTGATTCCAAGCTGGAGTAGGAAAAGTATAAAATGAGCCCAAAACACCATGAGGTGTGAGAAGGTAAAGAAGTACTCCAATCGTGATAAAAATATTGGTCAAAAAAACCAGAAGCCAGCCTGAGGGATCCCGCTGGCCAAATCTGGGATGATTTGAGCACTTGAACCCCAATAGTAGTAGTAGTATCACATTACAACTCACTGAATAAAACAGATATCCGTGAGTCCATTGTGATATAAAGACATACATAAATAAATACAAGAGAAAGCATGTCCTCAAAATAGAATTCCAATTAAGACATACGGCCTGGTTTTGTATAGCTCAGGATCAATACCAAAAAAATGGCTTTTACATTTTTAAAAGGTTACTGAAAACAAAACAAAAAGAATACAGAGACTGTATGTGGCCTACAATGCCTCAAATGTTTATTATCTGGTCTTCTATAGGAAATACTTGCCAACCCATAAGGTAAAAGCAATGATACAAATGATCATCACAAAGGCAACCATCAAAGATGTACCTAATACCGTTAGGAGTCATCAATGGACGCTATAGACATTTACTGAGGAAATGCCACACAGACCCAGGTGTGCCTCACCCTACATAATAAAGCTCTGTACTCTTGAAAATTATAAAAGACATGGAAATATACAAAGAGTGAAGGGTTATGTCAGACTGAAGGAGACTAACGAGCTACAAAAAACAAAATACATGGCAAAATTTCAGTTAAAAATTAATGATTCAGATGAATGTTAAGAACAAAGTAAAAGAAGACCATGATGAAAGAATCAGGCTTGATGAGTCAGATGAAGAAAAGAAGGGCTGAGTATGAGAGTTTGGTGGAAACAACTAGAAAAATTTAGTCAAGAAAAGAAACCACACCGAATGTAACAATGAAAATGATAACATAAATCCAATTAAAGCAAGACAGATGTTTGAAAGCCCAGTATTAAAATGATTGCTTTAAAGTATGATTTAAAGATGCCTTGAGAAAGTTTACTAGTATACTCTTAACTCTTTCTGATATTTTTCTGATAATTTCTCTGTAATTATTAATATCCATAACTAATTGTGGGATTTTTTTTCTAATTTTGAAAACGCAGCTCCTGGCGGCACCTATGGCTCATCGAGTAGGGCGCCAGCCCCATATATCGAAGGTGGCGAGTTCAAACCTGGCCTTGGCCGAACTGCAAAACAGAAAAATAGCCAGGCATTGTGGTGGGCACCTGTAGTCCCAGCTACTTGGGAGGCTGAGGCAAGAGAATCGCCTAAGCCCAGGAGTTGGAGGTTGCAGTGAGCTGTGTGATGCCGCAGGCACTCTACTGAGGACGATAAAGTGAGACTCTGTCTCTACAAAAAAAGAAAAGAAAACGTGGCTCCTGAAACAGATGTAGGTATGTATGCGTGTGAGAGGAATATTATATTTCTTTTCTTCAGGATATTCAGGGAACAGGATTTTTAATCTCTTGCTTTTGAAGATCACGTAGGTAACCTAAGAACTGAAAAACATCCATAAATATCCACAGGATTTAGCAACATGAACGTCACTAGTAAAACTTATTAAGATCTTCAGTGGCATTTTTAGGACAGATATCAGATTTGACTGAGGAGGAAACATGAGCCAGAAAGGAGCAACAGTACGTGCTAACTCTTTAAATAGGTATGGCTGTGAAGTGGGGATATGTAGCCTGGGGACTTCCAATCTGTTGAGGCGTGAGGTATGTGCAGTATGTGGGGTGTGTGGGGTATGTGGGGGTATGTGTGTTTGTGTGTTAATGTGTGTTTGTGTGTGCTGATGTGTGTGTTTGTGTGTACTGATGTGTGTGTGTGTGTTTTAATGGAGCAAATGAAAGAACACCTGAATGCTGACTAAGAGGATCTAGCAGAGGAGGAGAGATTTAGAATTTAGGAAAGGACAAAAATAACTATTTTAAATCTCAGGTGAGATTCCCAAGAAGGGACCAGGAAGATCTGGAGAAACACGAACAGGTGTCTGTGATGGAAGAGGGGACAACTCGTTAATTGCACCAAGAGAGACAGGACTGAGAGCAGAGAGGTGTGCGTGACAACAGGCCTGCTGACAGATCCCCCCAGATGTCTTCACCTTCCCTGGGCAGTAGGGACAAGACATGTAGTGAGGATGCAGGAGAAAGCGCCAGACTCGGGGGTTAGGGAAGGCACACAGGCAGGAAACTGGCACAGGGAGAAGTGCAAGCATGAGCTGCCTAGAGAGATCCCTAGGAGCCACAGAACATTGACAGCCCAGATGAGACTTGTGGCAATTGAAAGAGGTATTTAAAATAAATCATATGAGATAGGGTTGTATTTTGTTCAACAGAGTATTAAATTGATACAAGCGTGTTAACACATCTTCATACATAATTATTCTTTACACCAAGTCATTATCACCATGTGATCAAAGTAATAAACAACCAATCAAAACACAAAAATGGCAAAAAACACAGATGCCTAAACATCAAAATGAATTTTAACACAAAGTCTGAAGGATGGCACTGCTAGGTAAAGTTAAGGGCCATTAAAAGTATAACAAACCAGATACTGTAACCTATATAATGCCACAGTTTTCCATTATCACCTCCAGATAGTTTTTGAAACCGTAATATCATACTCCTTACAAGGTTCTGTTGGAATTCCCTGACAGTCAGAAGATCCCATTTTTTTAAATTCTTCTTTAGGAGAAAATCAAGTTATTGCTCTCATCAACTATTACTACTCTGAGATTTCAGTTTCTTACCTATTCAATAAAATTTATGCTGGGACATTTCTTCAAACTTGGTGTTTAAATATACCTGGATATATTCCCAAAAGATGCTCCATCTTACCGATATTGCTGTTATCCTAAGAGAATCAACAGTGGAATGTCTGAAGAGGTACCATAGAACTGGTCCAATTTCTCCTGTAATAAAGCCCTGGGCTTGAGCAGAAAAGGTAGTACAGACATTTTCAATAATCTTTGCTGCCATGTGATTCACAACACGGTCTTCCTAGAGAGAGAAAGTACACACAAGGAGATTAAAGGAGAATTATACAGTGTGAGAAATACACGCATGCCATCTTTTCATAACGTTTGCAAATCATGTTATGATACCAGGACGTCATCTGCCCCTGGATAAGATAAGGCATCTTGGGAGGTGTAGCTACTCTTTCAGATTATTTTAAAACTACTACAAATTATCATTGGGTTATTCACCAGCAAGCTAGCATAATTAATTCTATATATATATATATATATATATATTTTTTTTTTTTTTTTTTTTTTTTTTTTGAGACAGAGTCTCACTTTATCGCCCTCGGTAGAGTGCCGGGGCATCACGCAGCTCACAGCAACCTCCAACTCCTGGGCTTAGGAGATTCTCTTGCCTCTGCCTCCCCAGTAGCTGGGACTACAGGCACCTGCCACAACGCCTGGATATTTTTCTGTTTTGCAGTTCGGCCGAGGCTGGGCTTGAACCTGCCACCTTCGATATATGGGGTCAGCGCCCTACTCCATGAGTCATAGGCACATATATCTATTTTATAAAACAGATATCTATTTTAATAAAAAATAAATTGCTGAAATGGCCTGGAAAATAAACAATATAAATGTAATATGAAAATTGGAAAATGATTTTAAAATCACAAAGAATCCACAGAAAAATCCTCAGAGCACACAGGCCTAGAAACAATGTGTATACCAATGGCCAAAGTTGAAAGGTCACCTAAATGCAGACCACCAAGTAGAGTCCTAAGAAAGATACTGCCTCCGTGGTGTAACCAAATTAACCACCTAGACTAAAAGCTTTTTTGCATGGTCCTAACGTGCTTCAAAGTGAGGTTTAAAATAAACCAACTGCTAGCTGGGCAGTGGCTCACACCTGTCATTCTGATAGGCCAAGCCAGGAGGATCATTTGAGCTCAGGAGTTTGAGACCAGCCCGAGTAGAAGTAAACCCCATCTCTACTAAAAAAAAAAAACAGAAAAATTAGCCAAGAGTCATGGCAGGTGCCTGTAGTCCCAGATCCTTGGGAGGCTGAGGCAGGAGGATTGCTTGAACCCAGGAGTCTGAGGTTGCTGTGAGCTACGACGATGCCACTGCACTCTACCCAAGGCAATAGAAGGAGATTGTCTCAAAAATAAAAGAGACCAACTGATTTTAGGTAATATAAATGAGCCCCCCTAAAAGCCCAAAAGTACTGAAGTATAAAAAAAAAAAAAGTCAGCACCCAAGAATACATAATCCATAAGATTTATTACCAAGGATGCAAAGGGGCAAGAAAATATAACATAAGAAAAATATATAATAGAAATGACAATAGACTTGGTAGAAAGATATTAAATGGTTATTATAAATACAGTTCATATACTCAAGAAGAAAGAGGAAAGCATACAAATATAAGAAAGAAAACAGAAAATATAAAAGTGACCCAAATAAAAAATCTGGAGTAGAGTGGCACTCATTGCTCAGTGGGTAGGATGCCAGCCACATACATAGAGGCTGGCGGGTTCTAACCTGGCCTGGGCCAGCTAAAACAACAGCAACAACTGCAACAAAAAAAAATATCCAGGCATTGTGGCCGGCGCCTGTAGTCCCAACTACTTGGGACGCTGAGGCAAGAGAATTGCTTAAGCCCAAGAGTTTGAGGTTGCAGTGAGCTGTGATGCTATGGCACTCTACCCAGGGTGTCATAGTGAGACTCTGTCTCAAAAAAAAAAAAAAAAAATCTGGAGTTGATAATGCAAGGTCTTACAGAATAATTACACCGGACAAGATTAACAGATTAAGGTAGATTAAATGTTTGAACTTGAAGACACAGCAATTAGCAATAAAAAGCTATCCAAAATAAACCCAGAAATGAGTAAGACTAAACAAAACATGGAACAGAACATTAGTGAACTGTGGGACAGCTTCAGAACATCTAATCTCTGTATATGAGTAGTTGGAATCCTCCCTGTATATGAGTAGAGGAAGACAGAAAAAATACTGGGTGAAAATGTGGAAGATTCATGAAAATTAACAACTCTAGGACTCAAAAACTTCAGTGAGCCCCAAACAGGAGAAACAAAGATGTATCACATCAAGGTACCTCATATTCAAACTGCTAAGAATCAGTAATAACCTAAAAACCTCAAAAGCATCTAGAGTATAAAGATATATGATACATTCCAAAGAAACAAAAAGAAGGACAGAAAGAAATTCTCATCACAGAAAATAGAAGCAGAAGACAGTGAAGCAGTAAGTATCCTGGACATACCAAAAGAAAAGAAAAGGTAACAGTCAACCTACAAATCTACTCCCCAAAATGTCTTTCAGAAGCAAAAGTCAAATGAACTTTCCTGACGTACAAAACCTGAGAAAGTTCATCACCAGAAATGTGATACAAAAATATTAAAGGAAACCCTTCAGACAGAATGAGAATGATGTTGACAGGAAAACTAGATATATGGAAAAAAAATAAAAGTGGTTAATAATGTGAATAAACACTGGCCAGTTTTCCTTACTTTTTGGACCTCTTTAAAACATAGCTGTTTAAAGCAGAAATAACAATGCACTGTGAGGTTTATAACCCATGTATATGTAAAATGTGTGAAAACAGTATAAAGGCGAGAAGTAGTGGATTATAGTATAAGGTTCTTATATACAGGCTGCCCATAAAGTTCTTGTGCAATTTACTATGTTAACCTATTTTAAATTGCACATGAACTTTATGTCCATGTTGTATTGTTCTTATGAGTCTGTATGTTATTACATACATGATATAAATAAGGTCTGGACCAGGTGGAGGGCTCAAACCTATCAACCCAGCACTTTAGGAAGCAAAAGCAGGAGGATCACTTGAAGGTAGACTGAGACCAGCCTGGCAAGATAGCAAGACCCTATCTTACAAAATATCAAAAGAAATTAGGCAGGTGTGGTAGCATACCACTATAATCCAGCTATTCAGGAGGCTGAGGCAGGAAGATCACCTGAGCCCAGGCAGTCAAGGTTGCAGTGAGCTATGACCAGACCACTGCAGTACAGCCAGGAAAACAGAAATGACCCTGTCTATAAAAATAATGATACAATCTTCTAATACTACATATTAGATGGTATAAAGTTCTAACATTATATAACGCTCATACATTTTATATATAAATTTGTATATCATTCCTTGAAAGTCCACTGTGATAAATTAGAGACATGTACCAGAAAAACAAAAAGCTGTATAGTAAGCCAATTAAAGAGACAAAAGTTAGCAAAGACAAAGAAGACTTGGGTAACACTATCAATCAGCTTCGAGATTCACAGAACACTCCAACCAGCAAAAGTAGAATACAGGTTCTTTTCAAAATCACATAAAACAGGCTCGGTACCTGTAGCTCAGCGGCTAGAGTGCCAGCCACACAAACTGGAGCTGTTGAGTTTGAAACCAGCCCAGGCCTGCCAAACAACTACAACCAAAAAATAGCTGAGCATTGTGGCGGGCTCCTGTAAGCCCAGCTACTTGGAAGACTGAGGCAAGAGAATCACTTAAGCCCAGGTGTTGAAGGTTGCTGTGAGCTGTAAAGCCACAGCCACCACTCTACAAAGGGTGACATAAAAAATAAATAAATAAATAAATGAAACATTACCAAGGTAGATCATGTTCTGGGCCATAAAAAATTCACAGCAAAATCAATTTGAGATGAATCACAAACTTAAATGTAAAAGTTAGAACCATAACACTTACGGGAGATACCACAAAGACTATCTTGACTATCTTATAAGAACAAAAAGACACTAAGCATAAAAAAAATTACTAAACATCAAAACTTTAAACACATATTAAACATATTATTAATTTCTTTGGTTGCAGCTGTCATTGTTGTTTGGCGGGCCTGGGCTGGATTCGAACCCGCTAGCTCAGGTGTACATGGCTGGCGCCTTAGCCCATTGAGCAACAGGTGCTGAGCCTATTTATCAACTTTTTAAACCCATTGGTCTATTGATGGACTTTTTAAAAAGTCAGCTTTGGGGGGAGGAGCCAAGATGTCAGTCTGTAGCCAGCTTTCTGCAGACGCTCCTGTCCAGAGGGAGAGTTAAAGGACAGAAATTTAGCAGGAAGGCCAACGGTTTGGAGCTGAGCCAGGAGACAAGGTCGAGGAATGCACATTAACCCTATTGGACCAACCTGGGACCCCAAGGATACAAATAAAGGGTACAGAGCACATCACCAAGCGGACCGGAGTCCCCTCCCCCAAGAGAACAGCTCGCAGTACCTCCACACCTCCACACAAACAAGCGAGCAGAGTTCGGCTGCCCTCCCACTCTACCCCACGGGAGAGACCCTCTAAAAACCGGACCTCCTTCCCCTGTGCCGCGGCACCCTCATGCCAGGCATAAACCAGTATAAAACTGTATATATTCTCCACCTGCGAGTTGGAACTCCTGGTACTCCCCTCCACTCTCACCCTGAGGTCTGGAGATCTGTCCCCCACGGAGTCCAGATTCTTAAACACTTTCTGGAGGGGAGTGGACAGGGCGTGGGTTGCCGCGGGTCTGTGCTGTTCTCCCAGCTCGGAAGCAGTGAGAGAGTGAGCCGAGGGGCGGCTGGCTGAAACACGGCTGGCTGAAGCGGTCCAAAGCTTTGCTGAGTTTCGGCCACATCTGGCCCTCAGGGGATGACAGCTAACACAAAGGGCTGAAGCTCGCAGACTAAGTCAGGACTATTAGCAGCCCAGCGTCTCCTCCACAGGGCAGAGATTCTGCAAACTTGTTCTGTTCTGTCAGTTTTTTCATCTACTTTACATCGATCAGGGACAGGGCTGGAACTGAGTGAATCGCCCCAGCTGTCCTCC
>CAUYON010031013.1:0-29929 GCA_963573935.1 Arctocebus calabarensis
GTTTAAGTTTCTGTATCCAGTTAGCCAGCCTGTGTCTCTTTAGAGGGTCGTTTAACACATTCACATTTATAGAGACTAAAGATAAGGTACACGGTTGTGGAGTAGGGAATATAGGACCTTTCGCCATTGTAGAGTTCAGTGTGTGGTTCAACGTATCTGCTTGCATTGCTTTTATGTTGGGGGTTTGTGCTGGTCATTATGGAGGATAGGTCTGAGGATATTCTGGAGAGCTGGTTTGGTTATAGCAAATTTCTTCAACATATGGATATCATTAAAATATTTAATTTCTCCATCATACATAAAACTTAGTTTGGCTGGATAGAGGATCCTGGGTTGAAAGTTATTTTGTTTTACGAGGTTAATGGTGGGGGTCCACTCCTTTCTCGCTTGGAATGTTTGAGCAGAGAGATCTGCAGTAATTCTAATATTCTTCCCCTTGTATGTAATGGATTTAGTGCGTCTGGCTGCTTTTAGAATCTTCTTCTTCATGTTAACTTTAGTAAAATTCACTACAATATGTCTAGGGGATGTCTTATTCAGGTTAAGTCGTGCTGGGGTTATGAAACTATCTCCTATCTGAATTTCAGAGTCTCTTGGTATATCTGGAAAATTCTCTTTCATAATCTCAAGAAGAAGGGACTCTGTGTCATGTGAAGACAGAGTGTCGCTTTCAGGTATCCCTATAAGACAAATATTGGTTTTCTTTGAGTTGTCACAGAGATCTCTGAGAGAATGATCCGTTTTTGCCTTCCATTTCTCTATCTCTTTGAGCATTTGGGAGCATTCAAAGGCTCTGTCCTTGATGTCAGAAATCCTTTCTTCTGCTTGCTCTATTCTGTTGTGGTGGGCTTCTATTGTATTTCTCATCTCTTTGAGGGTTGCAACTTCTTGTCTCAATGTGTCGAGATCTTTGGTTTCAGGTATCCCTTTAACACTAATGTTAATAATGTACACAGCTATTATTAAATTAAAAAAAAAAAAAAAAAAAAAGAGTAACTCCTCCAAGCTTTCTGCCTAAGGGTTGCTCCATAGGAAGCTGTTTAGAAGGAAACAGAATTAAGAGTACTAAAATTTAGAATAAAATAGTATATCATAAAGATTCCTCATAAAAGTGAAAGAGTAAACAGTGTATTTTTAAAGAAATACATCTGAAAACAAATGTAGCAGATTTCATGATAAAAATTTATCACAAAGTAAATATTGACAAAATATAAAGCTGAATGTTAAGTGAACATAGTGAACATGATTCTGTACCTAATTACATATAATTCTGAAAGCAAATATGCTTAGTTTGACTGGTGTTTAAAGTCAGGTGCTCTTGGGCATATAATTAATTCCTTTCTCCAAAAATAAATTTACTATGTCTTGGAAATATTTAAAATAAAACATTTTATATTAAATAGTTTTTATCAGTTGATCCATAAATATAAATTGCTTTCATGCCCTCTAACGTATGTTTAAATAGGTACAATTGGAACATAAATAATAAATCCTACTCAGAATAATAAATACTAAACTCCTAGCCAAAATCCTGAAAAATATACACTGTGCAGCCTACCTGGTCTATTCTGGATGTTCCGGCTGCAGTGCACCAACTATCTTGGAGTGAATCTGAGCCCCAAGCTGGCAACTGCAAACTAGATCTCACCTTCAATAGCATAGAAGTTTTCATCAGAAATGAGCAGTTCTTTCCCCCATGCCCACCCCTCCCAAAAAAGGAAAGGAAAAAAAAAAAAAAAACTAAGTTCTTTCTATCTTAAACTTTTGTTCTATCCTCCAAGGCTTTAGGGGGAAAAAAGAAAGAAATCTCATTTGACATAGCCATAAAGGAACTTCAATGAAATATTCAATGAAACGTTAAAAGGCTGGAAAAAAAGTCTAATGATCATAACATTTAGAAAAAAAAAAAATCACTCAACACTTAGTGAAGATGAATATGAATTATATGCAAAAAAGCCTATTATTATTTTGCCATAATCACAGCTGTACTAAGTATAATTTAACACATATACAGCTGAGCATACTGACTTCTACGAATAATTACAATTACAGAACATTTTAGCTTAGCAGATTATGGGTCAAAGAAATTTTGGTAACCTATCAGAAATAATAAACCTTTTGGACATAAGACATAACCACAAAAGGGACTCTACCTAACAAATTCAAATATTGTGACTTGGTTGTTTTTACCCTCACATTAACCTAAAATAAATTTTAAAAAGTCTGTTATTACCTTACTACTGCTACTTCTACCACCACCCAGCTTCTGATTTCAAAAAATTAACATAAGCGAGAAGGCCATTTACATACCATTCTTACCTGTAAGGGTAAGAGTGTGTTACTGTTGTTATCTGTTCTGAACACATTATCTTCAATCCAAGATTTTGGAGTCAGTGATGAAGTAGAGCGAGTAAATTTCGGTGGTGCTATGACATTACCAGAAAATGGTTTCTTCAGTGGAGATATCTGGTTCATAGTTCCTGGAATCCCCATGTTGCCAGTTCTACGATGATCTCTGCCATGCACTGTTCCCCACGACATACTTCCTGTGCCCCAGCCACCACTCTGATGGTTGCTCCAGGGAGATTGTTTCAGAAGAGGCTGAGGAAAGAGAACACATCCATAAAGAGGTTATAATTCAAATTTTAGAACTAGGCTAAGAACTTATATGGTCTTAAAAACATGAAATATATAAAGGCAAAATAAAACATTTTAACTTGAGCTTGAGATGTTGCTCTATGAAATCATATTTGATGCTGGGCCAGGTTTTATCTTCTCATCTATTATAAATATAATGGTATTTCATGACAATTACTAAAATAGGATCGTGTAGTTACTTTTTTCCCTTTCTAGGAGAACTGTGAGCATGATGAATATGGAGGAAAAACACTCACTTTTAAAACTGAAATTACCTTGTTAGACTTTTAAAAGATATAACCTGCCTTCTGATCTTTAAGCAAATACATTATATCAGCCACACAACTAAAAATATGGCCTTTATTAGTTAAAATATCCCAATCATATGAATGAAATATTTAAACTTTAGGTTTCCAAAACAAGTTGTGTCACTACAAAAAATGAATAGTGTTAACATTTGGTGTTATTCTCTTGAAGGAACTACAAATGCCTTTTGGGCTAGGGATAGTATAGGAAACATGCCTTTTCTTTGCATTGCTCATTCAGTGCTTAAGGTATTTTATTCTAGTTTTAATATACTCTTTTAAAGTGTTGTTTTTATTTTTTAGTTCATTTAATAATTCATTAACTCTAAAGCAATTATCCGATGTTACCCATAGGTGGATCCACTGAGACACTCTACCCAATAAACAACTACAGTGTAAGTGCTTTGATTATTCGAGCAGAGATCTTAACACAAGTCTCCATTAAGTTCATTTATCTTCAAAAATTAATTTGATCTCAATCTAAAACCTATGGCAAGGACAGTTAAGTCATCAAAGAATGGAAAATCCACTAAAAAGCTATAATTTTTTTTTTTTTTTAACAAGGAGTTCATTGCTAGTAATTCTACAGTAAGTGAGTTTGGACATTAATAATTTGGTGCTAAGATATAGCCAAAGAAGGATGGGCTATACAGTAACTCAAATACAGCACTTTAAAGTTAAACTTATTTCTTAAAAGGCTGTTAAAAAAGCGACTTTGATTTATAGCACCGATTTTTTAAAACTAAATGCTAATATAATCATGAACATACACTACTCTTTCCCTGCACATAGTTCAAAATCATAACTAGGTGACTGTGATCACTCCGGTCTTGAGGGTCTTACTTTCCTTGCTAAATGATTCAATATTCAAAGTTCTACTTCAGTGACCTAAAATTCCCTATGAAAGCTGTGTGACCTCTTACACTCCACGGAGAGACCTATCTTTTGCCCCAAAGCAGATGACAGTTAAATACAGATCATGTCCTTCTAATGTCTACATCACGAATTTAAGAATACAAAATTACCTACAGATACTTTTCTGTGGCAAGTTTCCAGTAAAAAAAAAAAAATGAAGACCCTGAGACACAAAAGACAGTTGCTCAAAATTGCAGATCATGGAAAAGTAGAACATTATTTCACAATTTTATATTTTCAACCCTTATAGGCCACAACATTCTCTTTTCTCAACCAGTGACTTGACAAAAACTGCTGTTTGTGATTTAGATAAATTGTTGTTAATGTGGATAATTTAAGTAGTATTCACTTTTGAAAAGGTTAACCCTTGAAATCCGCAGTCAACCGAAAAAGTTACACGAGTGAAGTAAGCACTGGTTAAGGTCGGGTTTGGTTTCTCTGTCCATCATTCACGGGAATGGACTTAAAGGAATGATCGCTATAATAAATGCTAAATAGATTTTAAAACAGACACTTTCAACGTCTATTTACCAATCAAGCAGTCACCCCCAAATTGTACCGAGGGCATTAAAAAGGATCGTGAGTCAAAAAGGACTTGGACAAATAAAAATCCTAGTCAGCATGATTTTATTAGATCACCTACTTAAAATACACATACCCTGTAATTCCCTTACAAAAGGTTAAGGCCACTGAACACTGCACCCAAGTCTACGAGGAAACACACTAGTCCCAGGTTCAAGTTGAGTCTTTCCTTAAAATTCACGGGATAATCCTCAAACATTAAAAAGCACGAAACTAAAACAATCGCTGGGCTTTAGTGTTTTAGCGAACTGAACCGTCACACCAGTTTCTCTTTCCCAGCCCCCTGACAGCCCAAGGACGAGGCCGCGTCGTCGCCGGGTCGGGCCGCTGTCCCCGCAGTCGGCGGCGCGGCCGGCAGGTTGGCCCGGTGGGCGTTGGAGGCGGCCCGACGGCCGGCCGGCCCAGTGCGGCCCCGCAGCGAGACCCCGGGCGGGCCACTTGAGAACGCAACCCGCTCGAAAGCAAATCAGCCTCTCTGTCCACGTCCCCACCGGACGGCCGGTCACCGGCTGCCCGCGTCCTTTCGCTCCTGCCCAACTCTCTTCCCACTGCCGCTCCTCCGAGGCTCCCCGGCCCGCGCCGTCCCCGCCGCATCTCCCCGTGTCGGGGGCCCGGGACGGCGACCCTCCCGGCCAGGGTCACGGGCAGAGCCCGAGGAGCCGCCCGCCGGCGACCCGCCGCCATTCCGCCCGGCCCCAGCCCCCACCGCCGGCCGGGGCGTTCGAGGGGGCGCCCGGCAGCGGCGGCTTCCAGCGCGAACCCTTCTCCTGAACCCCCACGGCCCACGGTGGCCGGTGCCCCCGGGGCGGGGGTCCCGCGTCCTGTTCCCGTCGCCCGCCCGCCCAGGTCCCCGCTCACTCGGGCCAGGGGCCGCGGCCGCCGCACGCCCTACCTGGTGGTGGTTGTAGGAGTTCCTCTGCTGGAGGAAGGCGGCGGCCGCCTGGTGCTGCTGCTGGAGCTGCGGGCTCACGGGCGACCTGCGGCTCGGCGGCTGCTGCGGCGCCGCGGGCGGCGGGGGCTGCTGCTGAGGTAAATTCATGGCGGGCGGCGGCGGCGGGGGCACCGCGGTCGCCGAGAAGGGGCCGCCGAAGCCGCCGCCGCCGCCGCCGCCGTTCGCCGGCACGCTGAGCCCCGCGCAGCCGTGCGGCGACACGGGCGAGAAGCTCGGGAAGAAGGCCGGGTTCATGGACGACGGCAGCCCGGGGTAGAAGCCGTTCTCGGAGTCGGGGCTGGGCGGCGGCATGGCGCTGAGCGAGCCGCCGCCGCCCGGGGTGGCGGCCGCCGGTCCGGGTGGCTGCGGCGGCGGCTGCGGCGGCTGCTGGGGCGGAGGCGGCTGCTGGGGCTGGGGCGGCGGCGGCTGCTGGGGCTGGGGCGGCGGCGACGCGCTCTGCACCGACCAGGGGGTGCCGAAGCCGGGCAGCGGCGGCGGCGGCGACGCGGAGCCGCCTCCCCCTCCGCCTCCTGGGGGCCCCCCGCCCCCGCCGCCGCCCGGGTGCGGAAGGTCCGGGCTCTGCAGGCTGCTGAAGGCGCCGGGCAGGAGGTTACTGGGACTGTTGAGCAGAGGGTGGTTGGGGGACTCCATGGAGCCCAGCGCGGGGTTCACCGGCGGCGTCGACGGGGCCAAGCCCGCATTGGGGGGCTCGGCAGCGCTGCCCTCGCCCGCGGCCGGGGTCTTGCGAGGGCTGCCCGCGCCTCCGTGGCGGCGCCGCGGGGCTGCCGGCGGCGAGGGCGGGAGCTGCGGGAGCGGGGGCAGGTCGGCCGGACGCTGCCGCGGGTGGTGCTGTGGGTGCGGGAGGCTGAACTGCTGCTGCTGCTGGCGCTGGGCGAGCGGCGCCGGCTGGAGAAGAGGGCCAGGCGGCGGCGGCGGGCTGAACCGGCCGGGGCAGAGGAGCAGCGGCGGCGGCGGCTTCGAGTCCGGAGGGTGGGGAAGGTGGGGAGGGCTGAACTCTTTCCTCTTCTGGCTGCTCAGCTGCTGCTGCTGCCGCTTACTGAAGTCCTGCGGGGAGGAGGTGCGGCAGCAGCAGCAGGAGGAGGCGGAGGAGGAGGAGGGGTGGTGCAGACTCGGTTTGAAGTCCTGGGAGGGGAGGAGGTGGGTCACACCCGCGATCGTGCCGCCGCCGGGGTGGTGGTTGGGGAGTTTCTCCGCGGCCGCCGCCCCCGAGAACGGCCGCGCCGGCTGCTGTGTCAGCCCCAACAGCAGCTCATCCTGCATGGTCTGCTGATGCGCCAGGAACGGGGAGGAAGAGGAAGCGGCGGCGGCCGAGCCGCCCGCGCCGCCGCCTAGGGGGATGGAAAAGGGGGAGGAGGCCTTCGAGAAGCCGGTGACAGGCAACGGTGGCGGCGACAGGGGGCCGAAGGGCGTGGCGGAGGGCAGCTGGGAGACGGACCCCGCGGCGTAATGCCTGTACGCCGCGCCGCTGAACAGACACCCGGGGCTGCTGCTTCGGAGCGGGGAGGTCTGCAGCACCCCAACCCCGAAGTCCCTCATTTATCAGGCCGGCGGCAGCGGGAAGAGACGCGCCCTGTCCCCTGCACCGCTTAGGAAGCCGCCGGAGCTGGGGCGGCGTGGCCGTGGTGGAAGGAGAGGGGAGTCACTGGGAGAGGGACACCGTGACTGAGCCAGGGGGTACCGACTTCGACCCCGACAACCCTCGCGGCGACCGCCGCTGCCTCCAGACACCGGCTCGGGCGCCGCCGCCGCCGCCACCGCCGCCGCCGCCCTCGCCGCTTAAGAACCCCGGAACGTGCGTCAGCGCCACCTCACAATCGCGCCGCCCCCCGCGGCGCGTCCCGGCACGCGCGGCGCAAGGCGGCCGCGCCCGTCGCCCCGCCCCTCATTAGCATGCAGATTTAGTCGGGGGCGCGCTCGGACTCCGGGAGGCCCGGGGACCAGGTCGGGAGCGAGCAGCGCGTCCCTCGGGCCCCTTTCCCGGCTCGAGAAAAGACCGGTTGGGGCCGAGGGCGACTGGCTAACGGGGGTCGGGAGCCCCCGGCGCGCGCGCGCACTAGGTCGAGCACGCGCTGCAGGCACGGACCGTTCCTGGGCAACGGCCCCTCCCGGCGCGGGGTCCGCGCACTGCTTGTCCGGGTCGCACGCGCCCGCGCACCCCGCCTCCTTCTTGTCCCCTCCGTTCCGCCTTCGGTCACGAGAGGCTCTGCCGCGGACCTGGGCTTCCCGGGGCGGAGCTGGCCCGCTGGGGAAACTGAGACCTGGACCGGGTCCCCTGAACCGCTCAGCCCGCCTAGAAATAGGCTCCCGCGGCCGCGAGCTCACCCCCGGGCCCCGGCGAGCCCCGGCGAGGGGGTGGGGTGTCCTGTCGCACACTCGCTGATCCCGAGGGCTCTGCCTGCTCCAAAGCCTCCGGCCCGGATTCGTCCTGACTTGGGGGCTTCCGCGTCGCCCCGAGGGTGCCTGTGGGCTTGTCTCCGTGTTCAGCCCTCGCGGGGCGTGCTGTCACCACCCTCCCTGCAGCCGACTGAAGGTGATTTCTGTAGGGTGACCCCTTCAGTTGCGTACCAAACATTTTCACTTGGGTGGCGAGGAACACCGTCTCCGGAGCGTCACCCGGCTCTGTCGGCTCTTGACACACAGGCACGCTTGGAATGGGCTCCGAGGCAGCCCTACGGAAACCCGGGGCCGGCCCCAAGTCGCCCAGTTCATTAAGGCGCTGTCATCGGGACTGCGGCGTGGGCGACTGCTCCCCACCGCGCTCACCCGCGGCGAGCCCGCCCCTCCCCCGCCCCGGGAGGCTCTAAACATTTCCGAAGCTTTTTGATTTTTCCAGGGAGAAAGATTTCTCACATCAGGGGGGAAAAAAAGAGGTTCTGACTCAGCAGCGGACTTGTCGAGGCTTGCAAAATGGAAGGGGAGAGCTCCTCGGTAGAGCTCCGCTTAGAAGAGGAACTAATCCTTTCCAACGGAAACGTTTTACATAGAGAAAATATTTGAGGGTCTAGCTAAAGCATAACAGAATGACCCACACTGCATGAGATGAATGTCATATTCCCGTTTTTCAATTTTAACTTTTTCTTGGTGCTTAGAGAAGTGAAACTATTAAAAGAGCGCTAGAATACACAGACTCTAATCCCCAAAACATTAGAAGGTGGATTCAGATTTACTTGATTTTGGTTTACAAGTGGACTGAGGTTAAATATTTAATGTTATAAATTAGCATACTCTTACTGATGTGGGCAGAGTGCACATTTGTGTGTCTTTATTTTCTATTATTTAAATTTGATTTCTACTACTGTTCAGTATTTCTCATTTATATAAAGCAGAATAAACACAATACAAAGACAGTAACATCGCAAAGGGAAAATATGTTTTATATATAACGTTCATGTCTGATATCCTATCTAATGAACTAAGTTTCACATTCACATAAGGAAAAAGTACTTTTAAAAAAAACAGTAAATGGCTCAGATAATGGTGGAGTGAATAGAACATTGATGGTTCAAGTTAATAATTGCAAAATCATTTTTAATAATCAGGCAAAATATAGAACTGGAGAAAGTGCTTTTATTATTGTAAATTACAATGATTAGAATGTACCTAAACTCTTTAGAATTAAAATAAGTGGCTTTTTTTTTTTGCAGCACTTATTGACATATTCTTTAACATTCATTTTTAATTTAATTTTCCATTGAAAATAGTTCGGCAACTAAGGCATATGAAGTTTTAAAAATGAGTGAATTTTTTTTTCCGAGTTGTAGTTGATTGGAATCATTTGCAGATCCAGCAACAAACACTGAAAGAATATGAAAATACAGGCATAAAGCACATCTCAGTCATCCACTGACATTGCAGTGGGTACAATGTAAAAAGGAGAGTTAATATACATTTAAAAGGTAAATCCTGCCCTAGAACTTGAACAAAAACAAGATTTCCTAGTGCCCTG
This sequence comes from Arctocebus calabarensis, assembly GCA_963573935.1. Classification (NCBI taxonomy): domain Eukaryota; kingdom Metazoa; phylum Chordata; class Mammalia; order Primates; family Lorisidae; genus Arctocebus; species Arctocebus calabarensis. The sequence continues at coordinate 9,338 of CAUYON010031013.1, forward strand.
GTACTAGTTTTGTTTTAGAGTACTTAGAACTCTTTGGAATGGGGAAAACCCATCAAATTTGGTAATAAGGTTCAATAGCCTTGTAAGCACACCAAATTCCAAATCCTAACTGCCAGGCCCTGTCCTCACTACTTTAATATCTCACAAAGAAACCCGATTTTCAGAGAGAAGAAAGTTACTTGGTGATATCTAAAACTTTTAAGCTACTGAATATTTATGGAAAATATTCAAACAGAAAAGTTTTCCTGTACTGAGGAGGTGGGGGGCTGTGGTTCTCTAGCACCGTGGTCCCCTACCCCTGGGCCCCAGATGGGTACTGGTCCCTGGCCTGTTAGGAACTGGGTGGCACAGCAGGAGATGGACAGTGGGGGAGCATAGAGCTTTATCTCTTTACAGCCACTGCCCATTGCTGGCATCGCTTCCTGAGCTCCTCTCGTCAGATGGGCACCAGCATTAGGTTCTCAGAGGATCGTGAACCCTACTGTCAACTGTGCATGCGAGGGTTCTAGGTTGCGCTCTTCACCAGCATCTAATGCCTGATGACATGAGGGTGAGGCCTAATGCACTTGAATTATCCCGAAATCATCCCTCCCCACCCCCTCCTCCCTGGAAAAATCATCTATGAAACCGGGCCCTGGTGCCAAAAAGGTTGGGGACTAAGCCAAGATCTTATGAGTCTATGTTACGTTCTTTTTTTTACATGAAAAATGTTTTACTTTATGACCATTAACTAAGACCTTGACTTTTGTCCACCTTTTATTCATTTACTTCTACTGTCCTGTACAAATGTTCTGAAAAATATTTTTGCTACAACCCCTATATACATGCAAATACACATACATTCAGGCAAGCAAAATAAAGGTTTTATTATGCAATTCCTAGTACAGCCACCAAAGTCCATTTTTTATTTCTACCAACTTTTTAAAATCAGTAAATGTATCTCAGATTACAAAGTTGATGTTAAGACCTTTTCTTAAAAGGTCATGCTCTGAAATTTACAACCAATGCCCTCGAAGACCATTTCAAACATTCTTCTGTATCTGAAAGCTCCTCGTCATACCTGTTGTCCTGTCTTGACTCTCGGCTGCTGGTTTGCCTGCTGATTTTGCCAAGAGGAGAAAAACAGTCACAGGTCCTTCCACTGTAACCATATGCCGGCCTCTGTACACCTTGCCTTCCCTCCCCCTGCAATGGATGGCCTGTCTGCTACTGTCTAAGGCCAGCCTCTCCACTAGCTCACCAGATCTACGCACCTGCTCAGAATGTAGCTCCAACAGTTCTCCCCGTCTCTCCTTCATCATCACCTCTTCCCTCTCCTGGAAACACTTCAATGTACACTAAACATGCTTCACCAGTTCTCATATTTCAAAATGCAAGCCAGAACCTCTTGACTTCCTGTTCTCCCCCTTTTGCTACTGCCTCCTTTTTCTGCTTGCACCTTGCCTAAGCACCTGCCTGTTTGAGTCTTCAAGTGAGCGTCCCACCGACACCTCAAGTTCTACCTGTCCATTGAGCTCCGCGCCCCACCCCTGTGGCCCTCAATTGTTCTCCTTGCTCAGGCCAAAAACCTGGGAGTCGCCCTTGACTTTTATCTTTCTTCCATTATATCCAAACCATCAGAACACACTGCTTGTCCTGTCTTTAAATTACCAGCATGCCCTGAAGACAATGTCGGTTTGGTTCCAGACCAGTGTGATAAAGTGAGTCACATGGATTTTGGTTTCCCACTGCATCTAAAAGTTACATTCACAATACACTACAGTCTATTATAAAGTATGCAATAGCATTGTGTCTAAAAAATAATACACATCAATTGAAAATACTTTATTGCTAAAAAATGCTAAAATCATCTGAGCCTTCAGGAAGTCATAATCTTTTTTTGCTGGTGAAGGGTCTTGACTTGATGTTGATGGCTGCTGACTGATAAGGGTGGTGGTAGCTGAAGATTGGGGTAGCTGTGGCAATTTCTTAAAATAAGACAAAAATGAAGTTTGCCACATCAATCAACTCTTCTTTTCTCTGCGGCATGGGATGTTATCTGATAGTATTTTACTCGTAGCAGAGCTGTTTTCAAAATTGGAGTCTTGAGAATCGCCCTAAGCCCAGGAGTTGGAGGTTGCTGTGAGCTGTGACACTACTGCACTCTACTGAGGGCGATAGAGTAGAGACTCTGTTTCTACAAAACAAAAAACAAAATTGGAGTCTTTCTCTCAAACCTTGCTACTGCTTTGTCAACTAAGTTTTTGTAATATTATAAATTCTTTGTTGCCATTTCAACAATGTTTACCCCTTCACCAGGAGTAGATTCCATTTCAAGAAATTACTTTCTTTGCTTATCCGTAAGAAGTAACCCCTCATGGGTTCAAATTTTATCAACAAGTAGCAATTCCGTTACATCATGAGGTTCTATTTCTAATTCTAGGTCTCTTTCTATTTCTGCCACAACTGCAGTTAATTTTTCCACTGAAAGCTTGAAGCTTTCAACTTCCATGAGGATTGGAGTCAACTTCTTCCAAACTGCTGTGAATGCTGAGATTTTTGGCCTCCTCTTATTAATTATGAGTGTTCTGAATGGCATCTAGAATGGCAAATCCATTTCAGAAGGTTTTTGATCGACTTGTTTCAGATCCATCAGAGGAATCAGCATCTAGGGCTGATAACGTCTTACACAACGTAATCCTTACATAGTAATACTTGAAAGTCAAAATTGCTCCCTGATCCATGGGCTGAAGAATGGATATTGTGTTAGTAAACAGAAAAGCAACATTAGTCTCTTTGTATATCTCCATCAGCTATCTTGGGTGATTAGGTACACTGTCAATGAACAATACTATTTCAAAAGGCATCTTTTTTCTGATCAGTAGATCTCAACAGTTGTCTTAAAATATTTAGTAAATTATATCAACAGATATGCTGTCCTCCAAGCTTTGTTCTTTCATTGGTAGAACACACACAGAGTAGATTTAGCATCATTTGTAAGGGCCCTAGGATTTTTGGAATGGTGAATGAGCACTGCTGTCAATTTAAAGTCACCAGCTGTATCAACCTCTACAATGAAGTCAGCCTGCCCTTTAAAGCATTGACTTCTTTCTAGCCATAGAAGTTTTAGATAGCATCTTCTTCCAGTAGATGGTTGTTTTGTTTACAATGAAATTCATCGCTGGATGCAGCTGCCTTCATCTATGATATTGGCTAGATCTTCTGGATAACGTGCTGTACCTTGTGTCGGCACTTGCTGCTTCACTTTGTCCTTTTATGTTAATCAAGATGGCTTTGTTCCCTGAACTTCATGAACCAACCTGGGCTAGCTTCAAATTTTTCTTCTGCAGCTTCCTCACCTTTCTCAGCTTTTGTAGAGTTGAAGAGAGTTAGGGACCTGTACTGTATTAGGTTTCAATAATCCTTAAGGACATGTCATGGCTGGTTCAATCTTCTATTCAGACCAGACTAGAACTTTCTCCATGCCAGCAATGAGGCTGTTTTGCTTTCTTATCACTAGTGTGTTCGCTGGAATAGCACCTTTAATTTCCTTTAAGAACTTTTCCTTTGGGCTGGGCGTGGAGCCACATGCCTGTAGTCCCAGCACTGGGGGAGGCCGAGGAGGTGGGTTTCCTGAGTTCGGAGAGTTCAAGACCAGCATAAGTTGGAGTGAGCCAGAGTAAAGACCCCATCTCTATCAAAAGAAAAGGGCATTGTGGCAGGAGCCTGTAATCCCAGTTACTTGGGAGGCAATGGCAAGAGAATCACCAAAAGGAAGAAAGGGGGGGAAAAAAAAACCCCTCCAAATTAAGAAGAGTGAAAGCCAGCTGAAATTTAAAAAAGCAAAAAAAAAAAAAAAAAAAAAAAAAGAACTTTTCCTTTGCATTCAGAACTTGGCTAACTGCTTAATGTAAGAGACCTAATTTTTAGCTTATCTTGGCTTCTCACATGCCTTCCTTGCTAACCTTAACCATTTCCAACCTTCCATTTAAAGGGAGAAATAAATGATTCTTCCTTTCACTTGAACACTTACCAGCCATTGTAGGGTTATTATTAATTGGCCTAATTTCAAAACTGCTCATCTAAGGCAATGGTGAGGCCCAAGGAGAGGGAGAAAGAGGAGGGGACAGCTAGTGGGGCAGTCACACGACAGTTTCTCAATTAAGTGCACTGTCTTCTGTGAGCAGGGTTTGTGGCTGCCCCAAACAATTATAGTAGTAACCCGATCTGGTCACAGACCACCATAACAGACACGATAATAATGGAAAAGTCTGAAAAATTGTAAGAATTACCAAAATGGGACACAAAGACACCAAGGGAATACATTCTGTTGGAAAGATAGACTTGCTGGACAGAGCTGCCATACATCTTCAATTTGTACAAAAGAAGAAGAAGAAGAGGAAGAGGAAGAGGAAGAGGGAGGGGGAGGGGAGGGGGAGAGGGAGGAGGGGGAGGGAGAGAGGGAGAAATTTGGGAAGCACAATATGAAGCTGTGACTGTGTCCAGAGTCCACTTCTCATCACTCTTACTGCCACTATGGGTCACCACTATGTCTCCCCTGGGTGTTATCAGGCCAGGAACCAGACTCCCAGCTTCCAACTTTGTCCCTTTCTTATCGATTCCCGACATAGCAGCCAGATGGTACTTTCCAAATGGAGGACAAACCACATCAACTCCTCTGACTAAATCCTTGCCTTTTCTCTGAATGAAAGTCAAAGCATTTTTAGTAAGCAAAAGTTTCTCCACGCTTGCCCAGGCCCCTCTAAGCTCTCTGAAGGTTTCCACCCCACAATGGAATGCATATTTCCCTAATACCCCATGCCAAGTCAGTCTCAGGGCCTAACCCTTGCAGTTACCACTCCCTGGAATACTTGTCCCTGAAACACCAACAGGACTCACTTCCCTTTTTTTTGCATCTCTTCTCGACGTAGGTCTCTGTTAAAGGTCATTTTTCACTGATGTCTTTCTGAACGCTTGTAAAATAACAGCACTCCCCACCACCACGCCAGCCTCCTTATTCCTCGGAGGCTGTTTGATTTTTCCCTATACTTAAGCTGTTTTTCTATTCTCCCCATGGACCCACCATATACACAAGCTGTTTTTCTGTTCTCCCTGTGAGGTCACAAGCCCCATGAGGGCAAGTGCACTGTCTGCTTTATTTACCAAGGTATCCTCAGCATCTGGAACAACACCTTGCATCCAAGAGTGATCAAACTTTCATGCACTGAATAAAGGGATTGTTGGATTAATGATTAGCAATTTTAGAAAGTAATAGTCCTAAGAATACCATAGTAATACGAGAGTCAGTTTATCAGTTGCTGTCCAAACACCACATGGATATTTCTAGGACTCAAAGCAAGCCAAGATAATTCCAGGCATTGGTGACATAAGTGAGCAAAGACAGATAAGTCATTCCAGAATTTTAACACCGGATTAAAGATAAACCTGCACTCCAAGGAGCACCACTCCTATGTCTCAGGAGCCCAGAGTCAGAACTCCAGGCTCCAAGAACTGGGATATTAAGGAAAGAGATCGAACCATGGGGGAGGGAGTTATTGCAGGATCTTGACCAAAGACAGGAGTCAAAGACTCCAGCTCACAGAAACAGAGAACCAGTTCAGCAAGCCTGACGGTAAGGCCCACTTGATGCCTTGCCTCGAAGCTGCTGGTTTTCTTTTTGCTACAGAGCCCACAATTGTAACTGAGCCCACAGAGTTGGAAAGGGTTATGTCTTCAGATGGGAGCTAATTAGTCCTGGTTTGGGGTGGAGTGGGAGGGACATTAAGGTCCTTATGACCCTGCCATCTTCCCAGTGCTTTATGGAGGAAGCAACCTCAGGTGGCACCATCCACAAGTCCTTCCGGTTCTCCTACTTCTTCTGAACCTTCTTTCATCATTTCCTTCTTTGTTTTCTTTCTTTTTCCATACACGCTACATGCTGAAGTTTCTCAGGCTTATAATCTTGGTCTTCGATTTTACGTACTTTAACTTATCTACTGTCACATTTTTAAACATCATCGATCTGCTAATGCCTTCCAAATCCATCTATCCAGCTTCGTGGTCAAAATCAGATTTGCAGCTGCCTATTGAGCAGTTTGACAGGCGCGCCCCTCGGACGCGTCAGTTCAGTGGACACACATCCGCATTCACCATCTTCCCCTACACCTGCTTCTCCTCTTCTGCTCCTTGCCTGGGCTGATGTCATCATCACACAGCCAGTTTCTCAAGCTGGAAACGTGAGTCATCCTTTTCCTCCCTCCCTTTCAACCTCCAAAAACAATTGGCCACCACATCCTGTCAATTTTATTGCAGAAATGCTGTTCAAACGCGGTTCCCGCAGTCCGTCTCCACCACTCACGTCTTAGCGCCCGCACTTTGCTCTGTCTTGCTCCATCACACAGCCTCTTATCTGGCCTTCCTAGCAGCTCCTCTTCTGAGTATCTCCCCTCCAATAGACTCAAGAAACAACTATGATTCTGTCACACTGTCGTGATCAGGAACCACCTACCTCGCTGCCCTAGATTGAGTCTAAACTTGTTAGAAGATAGAACCCTTCAGGACTTATTTGCAATTTGCCTCTTAACCTTTATCACCCACTGCTCCCCATGCAGCCCGATCCTCTGAACCAGCCATGCCATTTCACTGCTCTGTGCCTTTGCACGTGGCATTTCACCTTTTAGGAACACCCTTGGCCTCCTTTACCCAGCTAAGGCTCCCTTACCTGTCAGGGCCCAGCTGAAATGCCATAGCCCTTCCTGACTCCCCTAGATAGCCTTCATGCGTGGTCTCATGACATTGTTATGGTTTTGTTTTTGTTATGACACTTGTCACAAGGACAACAGTCATCCATGTCCGTGGTATTGACTTTTTCAGACTGTGCATTTCTATGGGTCATGGGCTTTCCTCTTCATATCTCTGCCTGCCTTCTCCTTGCCTATCACAGTATTGGGACACATAGTACCCAAGAAATATTTCTTGATTAGTAATTGCCCCATGAATACTGTAGGAAGGAAAGACACAAGGAAGAAGCAGGCAGGAAGCACAGAGGCAGGTGTTCCTAAAGCTCACTTACAAGGAGATGTGCCATTTGGGGGAGGACTGTGGCATTATTAACTTAAGTTTTCTGGAGAAAGCAATAAAATGAACAGACCATTAACAACAGCAACGTTTTCCAGTATTTTCCTCAAGAACACCAGACTAAAAGCTCCATTCTGGTTATTATGCCATCCAAGGATGAACTCGTTGACAAAAAAAATGTCTAGAATCTCTCCCTGATGATAAAATATAGCTCTTAAGTATAATAAGAGGTCTTCACAGGTGGTGCAGGCCATTATGGCGTCTAGGGGATTTGTCGTCCACGCCAATCCTCCCCCCTTCATCCTCTTCCCACTGCACAGAGCTTCTCAGGCACTTAAGTGGCCTGACTTATGACTCTATCTGCTTGTCTAGTCAACTCAGTTAAATTATAAGTCCTTGGAGATAGCGGCTCTGCCTGATGTATTTCTTTGTTTTCCTAGTTCTTACTGATTCACTCTTGTATCCAGAAACTGTTTGTTGAAGCCCTACTCTGCAGCAGACACTGTGCTAGGCACTAGGTACAAACATGAACAGGACAGATACGCAGACATTATGCCGCGCGCAGTCGTGGACGCCATAAATGAACGCTGTTGCTTATACCAGCTCCTATAATTCCCAGCCCTAATTGTCTAGACCGAATCATAAACATTGAGCTTCCAGGCTGAAACTGACCTCGTAAATTGGAATCATACTTGCTGCAACACAGCCTTGCTGGGCTGGTCCTGGGTGGAGTCCCGTGATGAATATAAAAGAATGAGGCCAGGAAAAATCACAAGGAAGGCAGAAGAAACTACATCCTGAAACCCATCTTGATTCTGGCTTGAAATGAGATTTCCCTTCCTTATTGCCTTTTCTTGTCACAGTACACCTTGTCAGTGTATAAAGCACATAAATACCCTCCTCTTATATGGAGCAGTTGGAAAACCAAGGCCCAGAGTGGTCTGCTTCAGGCAATTGGCACAGCGTGGCCTCAATGCTCATTCTCCCTGTTCTCAGTCCTCCGCTCTGCTGGCACTGGAGGCAGAGACCAAGAGCAGGTGACTTGAGCAGAGCAGAGTCAGGATGACAAGCCCTTAGAGACAGGGGTTAGGTTCAAGTTCTGGGATTCTTTCTTCCTTCTAATCAAGCCTGTTCTTAAGGCTTTCCACTGTGTTTCATAATTTCTTGAATGAATTTTCCATTTCCAGAAGTTCTGTTTGGTTTTTCTTTAATATTTGATTTCTTTAGAGAATTCTTTAGTCATTTCCTGCATTATCTTTGTGGCTTCTCTGTGACAGGTTTCCATTTTCTCTTCAATTTGCACAGCATAAAATCCATGTTTGAAACCTGTCATTTTGAGCGTTTTATTTGTGTAGGCATCTCCCAGTAAGGAGTTACCGATTCTTTAGGGGGTGACTTTTCACTTTGCTTTTTTCATATTTCTGAGTTTTTTGTCTGGTTCCTTCTCATCTGTTCATGTAATCAAGAGCCAACGGTGATAGAGTTGGCCTATGGGCCTGTCCCCGACACCCTGAAGATGGACCCCAGCTCTCAGAAACGGGAGGTGGGATTGGGGGTGAATCAGCCGCATCCTGTTGAGTTGGGCTTGAGTTGAGCTTGCTCATTGTGCTCCCTGTCTTTGGTTTGGTATTAGCGGGGAAAGAATCTCTATTTCATAAATGGTGCTGGGAAAGCTGGAGAGCCACATGTAAAAGACCGAAACAGGATCCACACTCACAACTCACAAAAATTCAGTCTTGATGGATAAAACACGTAAGCCTGAAGACAAGAAACTATTAGAATTTCAGAATAGCATGTTGGATAAACTCTTACAGGTATTGGCCAAGGCAAATAATTCATGAAGAAGACCCCAAAGCAATCACAGAAATAACAAAAATAAATAAATGGGCCCTGACAAATTAAAACTTCTGCACAGCCAAGAACACAATCAAAAGAGCAGACAGACAACCCAGAGAATGGGAAAAAATATTCCCATGGTGTACATCTGATGCAGCAATCCCACTGCTGGGTATATATCCAAAAGAAAAAAGCCCATTTTATAAAAAGGACACCCATACCCAAATGTTTATAAGTAGCACAATTTACAATCTCAAAGAGGTGGAAACAACCCAAGTGCCCATCCATGCAAGAATGGATTAATAACTTGTGTTACATGCATACTATAGAGTACTATTCGGCCATAAAAAACTGGCAACCTAGTATCTTTTGCAACAACTTGGATAGAAATCATTCTCCTAAGTGAAACATGGAGAAAAAAAAAAAAAACACATGTACTCAATACCAAAGGGGAACTAATCAATTCACACTTAAGTACACCTATGGAAGTAAATCTCAGTGAAAACCAAGCTGGAGGAAGGAGGGATTGGGTCAGTTCACACCTACTGGTATAGCGCACACTCGGTGAAGGTCATGCTTATACCTTTGACTCAATCTATAAAAAAAAAATATGTAAACTAAACATGCATACCCTCAATATTCTGAAAACAAAAAACAAAAAACAAATAAAACCCAATGGTGATTATGTCCTAAGGCCTTGAAATCCACATGCCCAAGAAGCATCTGTGGCATCGTTCACAATGACCAAGACATGGGTACAACCAGCAGATGGGTGGACAAAACAAACTTGGTTTATATACATAATGGAATACGGCCATAAAAAAGAAGGAAATTCTGTCATATGCAACAACATGAATGAGCCTGAAAGACATTATATTAAGTTAAATAAGCCAGGCAAGGAAGGATGAAAACTGAATGTTCTCACTTACATGTGGAATCTAAAGTAATCAAATTCATGGAAGCAGAGACTAGAATGGCAGTTTCCAGAGGCTGGAGGGTGGGGACAATGGGGAGACATTGGTCAAAGGGCACAAAGTTGCAGTTAGGCCGAAAATGATAAGTATTCACAGCAATAGCCATACTAATTACTATGACATCACTGTGTGACCCATAATTATATACAATTATAATACGTCATAAAAACAAATATAATAATTAAAAAAAAGAAGGTACACAAAGAAATGGTTGCTTCTTCTACTAAAAGACAAGGGCAATAAGGGACAATTTTTCTAGTGTTTATGGTAACTATCATTTAACTAAATAAATGACAATTGGCAATACTGACCTTACAGCAAAAAGGCATTTTATTTTCAAAGTACATATTTCACACAAATCCAGAGCTATCCTCACTTTTGTGCTTACCCACTTTTCCTATCCTATCAGAAAGATGAGGCCTGGCAGGGTATCTTGGATATTTTGCACTTTATTCCCTCCTGCCCCCACATTTTAGAAAGCTAGCGTCTTCAATTGATCAATTCTTTTAGGCAGATAAAAGTAAAAATGCATTTTGAGTGAATATTAAATATATAGATTTTATGTTGATGAGCAATATTACATCTATCAAATTTGATCTTAATAGAATCTTGAGAAGAAGATTAAAGTTTTAAATGTTTATTTTGGAAAGTCTGAATATTCAGTTAAAAGTCATGATACTTATGTGGTAGCAGGTGTTATTACCATCCTTCGTACAAAAACTGGTTAAGTGTAAAGACGAGGTAGGTAAAATTCTGAGCAATGAGGGATGTTTGATTTTAGTCCAGGTGAGTGCTCCATCCTCAGTGCCATCAATTCTCTTATACTGTCTACTTCTTGTACTACACAGAGGACCAAAGGACTTTATGTCATCTTACACCCACAATTCATTTATAATGAGTATAAATCATAGCACTGAAATTGGAGAACATTATCCAGAAGAAGAAACACAGCCCTCAATATTCAATAGAGAAAAAATATAGACAAGCTTGCACTGAAAAAAGAAACTGTGGATTTTCTTAAGGACATGAATCATATAATACATGAAAACAGTCATGTTTGCAGCCCCCAGGCTGATCCATATTTACCGTACGTCTGCACACAGGGAGAAGGAGTGGAATGATGGACAGACCAGGGCTGTGAGGTCAGACTTGGCTGTTAGTCCCACTCCCTCATTACTGTATAACTTTGACAATGAAACTTTGGAAACCTCAGTATTCTTGTCCGTGAAGGTAGAAGCGATCATTGGTGAAGTTGGAGCTGTTGTGAAGATAATTAGCAATATTTTAATAGGGTATGATACAGAATAGATGTTTACATAAACAACACAAAGACAAAACATCTTAGCTACCCTCTGCCACGAAGCTTAAGGTAAAGAGCAGAGGAGGAAGCCAGCTGGAAGAACACAGTGTCAGACTCAGAGAACAGATATAGAAAAACAAACCAAATAAAAAAATTATAAAACAACATGCAAATGGATGATGATAATGGTAGCAAAATCCTGGATTACCAGTAACAGAAGAATAAATGTAAATGAAAAAAATAAAGTCTAACTTCTTCTTCTATCAGAAAAGGAAGGAAATACATTTTGAAGGTTAAACATCAAACATATTCAATGACTACTTAATCCCTCTGAAGAGTGCTGGGGATGTCAGGAGGGCAAACTGACTTTAAGGACATTGCTGATTCCCTGTGCTAGTTCTGATACCTGTTCTGATGTGTTTACCGGGACAGGTAACTATTCTCATTCTCAGAGAAGTATGTATGAAGTACACTTAATGCTTAATCACTTTTCAAATTAGAATATATCTAGACCATCATGTTCTGATACAAATGTGAGCTACGTATGTAATATGAAATTTTCTCATAACCGTGTTTTAAGAAGTAAAAGAAGCACGTGAAACGAACTTGAGTAATCTGTTTTATTTAACTCAATACACACAAAACATTACTTTATCTTGTAATTGACATGAAAGTTATTCCTGCTTCATTGCTTTTGCCACATCTGTTAAGACAATTGTGGTTTTTAGGGTTTATTCTATTAATATACATTGATTGATATTCAGATTCTACACCAACCTTGCATTCCTGGGACAAGTCTCACTTGGTTATAGTATATAATCCTTTATATGTGATGTTGGATTTGGATTACAAGGTTTTTTTGAGGTTGTCTGCATCTATATTTACAGGAGACACTGGTCTTTTCTTTTAACTTCTTTCTTGGGACCAGGGTAATTAATACTGGTATCTTATTGGTTGTTACTGATGACCCCTCTTTTATTGCTGATTTAAGTAACTTGAGTCCTTTTTTATTGTTGTTCAGCACAGCTAAAGATTCATTACTTTAAAATTATTTTTTAAAGAACTATTTAGCTTTTGGTTTCATTGATGTTTGCTATTTTTAATCCCATTTTGCTTATTTGTGTTATACTCTTTAGATACTTTCTCTCTTCAGCTTGATTTGGTTTTAATTTATTCTTCTTTAGATAGTTTCTTAAAATGGAAATTTATTTTATTAATTTGAGATCTTTTTTTTATTTTTGTAGGTAAGCTTTGTAGCTATACCTTTCCTTCTGGTCACTGTTTTAGCTGCATCTCTTAATTTTGGTATGCTTTTGTTTTCATGAATGTCAAATTGTTTTGAAATTTGCCTTGTAATTTCTTAGAACATTTGTTATTTAGAAGTGTTTTGATTAATTTCCACATATTTGTGAATTTTCCAAATTACTTTCAGTTATGGTAACTTTTCATTTTATTCCATTTTTGTCAAAGAACATACTTTGTGTGAATTCAAAACTTGTAAATGTGTTGAGTCTTGTTTTGTGACTTCCTGACACGTGCTCTGTCGTGGGGAATCTTCCCAGTACACTTGAGAAGAATGTGTTCCTCTGTTGTGGATCCGAGCGTCCATGGACAAGCCACACGTAGTTGGATTACAGTGTTGTTCGAGTTTCCTTGTTGATCTCCCTAATCATTTTATCCATTATTGAAAACGGGTTATTAGGGTTTCCAAATATTATTGCTGAATGTCTTTAACTTCTTTATTTAACTTTATGTTTCCAGGGTCTCTCCTGTTAGGTGCATTGATGTTTATAATTGTTTGTCTTCTTGATAAATTGACCCCTTTCTCCTTATGCCCCTTTTTGTCTCTAGTAACAATCTTGCCTTAAAGTTTACTTTGTCTGATACTGATATAGCCACTCGGAGGTCTCTTTTGGAGAGTGTTTGTGAGGACAATTTTCTGTCTTGTTTACCTAGGTGTCCACGCTTCGCGAATCTGCGAGGCCCCCAAAGATAGGAGCTGGATTTTACCCATGTGTAGGCATGCTCGGACTTCCCACTGCTCTGAAGGTAGCCACTTACAGAAGTGCTTGCTGGATCACTCCCTGACTGCTATGGAATGTTTTTTAGGTTCTAGGCATTGCCCTAAGTGCCACACAGGTGCTGTTCCGTTTCACGCTTCATAATAGCTTTATGAATTGATACTATTATTAGCTCAGTTTACAGATGAGGAAAGGGAAGGATGAACTTGTTCAAGGTCACAGTCAGTGAGTGGGAGTCTGGGTTTGAACCCCTGCTGTCTCTCGCTAAAGATAGTTACTGAGTACCCAATTCCCATGCTATGGAAGAGTGGGGTCCTAGTGACTTGTTTAGCGCTTTGCAGCATAGAATTGCTTTCATAAACAATTCTGATATCCTCAAAATAACTCTGTGAGATGGAGCGAAGGGGCAATGCTATTATCCATAGGGAATTGGTGAGCAAATAAAGCTGAAGTGAATTCCTGCAGACACACAGCCAAGGAGGGGCACAGCCACTGTCTTCCCAGTTAACAGCTTTGTGTTCTCTTTACCCAGTCCGTTCGTTCCCGGGAATCCAATTGTCTGCCCTGTTGTTTAATAAGGCAGAATGCTTGATCAGTAGCTAGTGGGGGAATCCAGAGAGTGAGACCATGAAAAAAAGCAGGAAGGCCTTTGAAATAGTAGCTTGTATTTCCTTGAGAGACTTCCAACTTCGTTCTCGTAAGATTATAAGATGTCTTGTCAAACTTGCTCTTGAGTTCTAACGCTCTCTTCTATTAATAATAAAGAAATTTAGGTAAAAAAAATTATTTGTCTGTTGATTATAGAATGTAAACAGAAGATAACCTAGTAACAGAAGATAATCCACCCAAGGGTCTGTGGTAAACTGGGCAACATGAGAAGGTGGTCAACATAAGGAACTAGGCCTACGGTGCTCATCTGTACATGTGGTTACTTATTAATCGTTGATATTTGGATAATTGATATATCCCAGGACATACAGCCTGCAGTCCTTTAGGCCTACCATTTGGGGTCCCTAGATGGTCTAAAGGCTTCAGCCTATTTAGAGCCATCTGCAGTTCTAGCAGGGCAGATAAGGCTGACCCCCTTGATAGGTGAATGGAAACAAGAATGAGGGATCAATGGATTCTGAACTTCTATAGTCACTTGCTTAACCTAATCCTCTACCACTCGTAGTGGTTTTTTATTTTTTGTTTGTTTGTTTTGTTTTGTTGATGGCTAGTCTATTTAGGAGAGACTCACAAAAGATTTCAAAGGAACTAAAGATGAAATTGATAGTAAGTTTTATATTTGTGTCCAGCTCATTCTAATTTAGAAAAAAAAAAAGTCCCAGTAAATCTGACCAATAATACTGCTTTGTTTGAAAGTTAGGGATCTTAGGCAAGGTTGTCCTGCTGTTTTCTCTGCCGTTATACAAGATTGGTTTTCTTGACATGTTTCCCCATACTCTGAAGCAGCAAGTATTATGAAGATTTGCAGAGGAGGAACCTCCTGTTTTGCAAGTTGAATGGAGACTGGTTTATTTATATTGAAGATGAAAGTATATTCTCTATGTGGCAAATAATAAGTGATGTTATTATTTATTTATAGGTACCCGCCTTCCTCCTGTTTAAGGAAGGAAAGGCTGAAGAAAGGAAGGAAGGATGGAAGGAAGGACAGAAGGAAACTCAGTAATTCTTGCCTATAATATTGGTATTTATAACATCAACTATTAAATTTTGTAATATAAAATATTGATATTTATTTAGTTCTCTCTTGGTGCAAGGATTTATTCTGAACATTTAATTCACTTTACAAGTTGGTTATAAATACTACTGCTGACTTCATGTCACACCAGGTGAATTGAGTAACAGAGGCATCAGGCAGCCTGCCTGGAGCCCGAGCTGGTAGGGAGCCCATACCACAGAGCTTCTGCTCTTAATCTACTCCACTCAAATTGTTGTGGGTATCATGATTTTGTCTCCTTTAAACTGGAAAATACTTCCAAAAAAGTGGAGTAGTTTAGAATATTTTTGAAAGATGGGAGTTAGTTTAGAAAATGGAAAGCTGGAGAATTTACAGTGATCAAAAATGAACTCTCCCTGTGTACTTTGAAGAGTTCTCATACATGTCTTAGGCCTTTGAGTGTCAGGGAAATCTAGAACCGCATTTCTCTAAGCAGCAGAGATGTGATGGTGAATTAGGTTGTAAGATACTGGTTGCTGAGGCTAGTGTGGTTTTCCGGTTGACCTTTCTGAAATCAGGGTCGCATACTTCCATGGCTGCCTTTATGCCCATTGAGGGTGCCCTTCATCTGGGTCAAACACGGTGCTAAAGATGCCATTCTTTCTCCTTCCTTCCTTCTACTTTTTAAGTCAATGAAATCAATTAAATGAGCCAGGCTCTGCACCAGAAGCTAGTCAGTAAGTAAACACATGAGTAAATAAATACAGGTAAATTAGACTTGTATTGTTTGTTGTGTGGAAGGTGAATAATGAGTGTCCTGGCCTTTCAGGACACTCTAGTTTGGTTTTACTATGTCCATCTGTTCATGGGATAAGCAGGTGCAAAAGAGGGAATTGTTGCTTCAACCTGGGGCCTTGGGGAAAGGCTGCAATGGGAGAGGTTGAGATGTAAACCGAGTCCTGAAAGGGGTATAGGTTGGGGATAAGAAGGTCAGGATGAAACGAGAAAAGCATTGCCGGAAGAGGGAGCAGCCGGGACAGCCAAGGTGAGGAGGAGACAAATCAAATAAAACACAGCCTCGGTAACCACCCAGGCAACTGTCGTCAACTGGGCAACATGCGAAGGTGGTCAACATAAGGAACTAGGAACTAAGTATGAGCACTACGGTGCTCATCTGTACATGTGGTCATGTCTCGTCCATGAAAATTAGGTCAACTTAAGGCGGTGCTGAGTGTAGGGAGGTGGTCAGCTATGGAGGTTCTACTGTAGTAGGACATGTCGGGGGACTGTGAAGAGAGAGTTCCCTGGATGGAGCAAGTGGGTAAACAAGGCTGGAGAGCTAGGGAGGGCCAGACCAGGCAAAACAAAGAGCGGGATTTGTCATTGAAAATGCCCCTCCAGGACATAAACCCACCACTGGATCTGGTTGTGGTAATCATGTTTTTCTCTTTTTTTTTTTCCAGGTGTCTCTCCATGGCACAGAGTGGACAGTGGTGGCATGATCATAGCTCACTGTAGCCTTAAATTCTCAGACTCGATAGGTCCACCCTCCTTAGCCTCCCAGGCAGCTAGGACTATGCAGAAGTGCACCACCATGCCCAGCTAATATTTAAAATCAATAAATTTATAAAGATGGGGAGTTCTCGTGGCAATCATGTTTTAAACATTCCCTGCAATCACTTCACGGACTTTTGGCTAAGATCAACTATAAATATTCTCTGCAGTTCATCGTATAATATTTAAGCTTCAGGGCTTCAGGAATGCTGGATTCTTTTATCAACATATTCTATGTTTTACACAAATCCTGGCTAAGTTCATCTATTTTTTTCTTTGATGAGAGGTAGCTAGTATGAACTGAGGATCAATTTGATCTTTGACATAAGGCTTACATAATGTCTTTTTTCACAATAACCCTAGCCTTTCTGTATAGTATCTGTTTTTCAGTTTTAATTTAATGCATGAAAATGTGATTGAGATTCAATATTAATGACTAGCAACATCTCATCTGAAATACATATTTCTGTTAATTTTCTAAAAAAAAAAAAAAAAGAAATGTATATACTTGCTATATGCCAGGCATTTTTATACACTTTTCACACATATTAACTCATCTGATGTTCTGACAACACAGTGAAAGACAGGTACTTTCATCATCCCGATTTTATAAGCAAGGAAACAGTTGAGTAACTTGCCCCAAATTACAAACTTGTGAGTGGCAGAGCTAGGAATTGTGCACAGACAGCTTACTCCAGAGACCTTAGGCTAGCTTTGTTCCTGTTTATCATGTATCTATTCTTCCCATTTTCTTTTTTCCCAAACTAAATTACTAGACCACTTTGAAATTCTTTTGACCACTTTTTCAGTTGCCATCCTACTATATCACACAAATATAATTTGCTCATATATGAATAATTACACACCCATGTATTATCTGTGATATTCATCCTAGATCAGTAGTTCTTGACCCTTGACACACATTAGAATCACACAGGGAGTTTTGTAAAAGAAATTGTTCTTCACTGGGACTTCGCCTCCCGAGGTGCTCCTTCAATTGGTTTGAGTGAAGCCCGGACAGCAATAGTTTACAAGCTCTCAAAGTGATTCTAATATCCTTTGGGGTTTAAGAACTGCCAGTCTAGATCAATAATGAATCGATTTCTTCAGGCACTGCACGGAGGACCTGATTAGCTAGGTTATAATTATTTACATTTTACAGATGAGGAAATTGAGGAACTAAGAGGTTGTATGTCATTTGCCCAAATTCAGATAGCTGTGACTAGTAGAGTCAGGATGTGTGAGATGAAACCACATTTTCTTAATCATATCCACCATGAATATCACAGAACAAAAATTAATTATTCTATGATATCACAAAGTAGATTATGAGCATTCTGGTACTTGTACACTATTGCATGTATAAGTAGGTGCTCAGACTCTAAAAACCTGAATATTTTAACCAATTTTCCATTCCATTTCTTAAACATACCTTTAAAACTGAATTATAGCTTATACATGTTTCTATGATATACATATACAATATAATGTATCTTTTATGATACATGGTATATTGTTATGCATGCTATGTATTTATTATGTTAATTTTTTCTCTTCATCTTTTTTTATTTCCACATATGACTATGTAAAGCATTCTAAAAATGTCCTCAAGTACATGAGTAGCTTATAACGATTATTAGTTGTTACTATTTCTGTGGAAAAGAAAATGATAGAAAAGCAATATTTCATTAGCAGAAAAGACCTGTGTTACACCATGTGAACCTGTCCTAACCATTAGTAGCATCAGCAGGTAATATTTTCTGAGCTCAAGTTTTGCTACCATGCTGCATAGAATATCTGCTGCTTTCAATGTATTATTTCATTTAATGCATTCAGTGCTTTAGGTCATGTTACCTCACTCCCATATTTAAAACCCTCACACGTACATGTCTTTCTCTGGACCCCCTCCTGAGATGTGAACTGCGTATTCAACTGCCTCCTTGAAGCTTGCATTCGAATGTTTCAGTTATTTCAAACATAATGTCCTAAGTGAAGCTCTCAATTTTTCTCTTCCCTCAATTTTTCTCCATTTTTTTTCTTCCCTCATTCTTCCCCATGTCATTAAATGTTTCCACCTTCTCTCTAGTTGCTTCAGGCTACAATTCTTTCTCTTTGTCCTCCAAAATGGTCTTGTTAGTTTTATCTCCAAGGTGTCCCAAATCCATCCACTTCTCTCCATTTGCCACTGCTACCTCTATAGCTCCATCCATCAATATCTCTCGAAGGGACCGTCCCAGCTTTCTAGCTGATCTGCTAAGTTCCACTCCTGCCCTCTTATAATTCATTCTCCACCCAGCAGCCACTGTTGCATGCAGCTTATCGTGTATTTGCTTAAAATCATTCAGTGGTTTCCTTGGTGTGGCCTGCAAGTTCCTGCCTGGTCTACCCTCAGCTCACATCACCCCATCCTCATGCACTGTGCTCAGCCAGTCTGTTCTTTCAGTTCTTCAGACATCCCAAGCTTTTCTCTGAGTTGGAGTTTCTGTGCCGGCTGCTTCCTTTGGCCCACCTTACTCTTCCACCAACAGCATGGCTGGCTCCACATCTTTCAGATCTCATCGGAAACAAATTTCCTCCTAGAGACCTTCATGGACCATATTCTCCAAAGTATCCACCTTCTCCGAAAGAGAAGACCACCCCTTATTTCCCTAATAGCACTTATCACCAATCTGTAATATTTAATTCATTCATTTCATTTTATTGTCTGCTTATTTCATTTGATGTAATATACATGCTAGACTCAGATCTGCCCCGTTTTGACTTATCCCCAGCTAGTTCTTTAGCACAGAGCACAGAGTATGCTCACAATTGAGTATATATTATTTCTATGATAAAGGAATACAAATGTCATGAATTTTTGATAGGCAAGAAAAAAGTAGTGTTCTCCTCTTGAGATTTTAAGAGAAAAAAGCTAGACTAGTGTTTCTAAAACTGTACTTTATGCAGTAATAAAATAAGAGAGAAAAAGCACAAGCCAATATTTTGTTGCCAAGATTCAGTTATTATTAACTAAGTCTATTCATAAATAACAAAAAAGCCACACTTTCTACATCTGCCATCATTTACCATCATTCTTAGATAAAGACTACTTCTATAAAGGAATAGAAATGGGTAAGTATGGTGGCTTTGAGCAAAATCAGTGAGTATGGTAGGAAGAAAGTAAATAAAGTAAGTAGAGTGTGGTGGGAAGAAAGTGACTAAAGAGATTGAAGAAGTTGACTGTCTTAGATGATGTAAAGTCTTATAGACTGTGAAATACCATTTGGATTTATCCTACATAGAGTGTAGGGCTCTATAAGATAAAAGGGCTGCCAACAGGAGCATGATATAGCCCAATTTGCATTTAAAAATTATTTTGTGGCCAATGTGGCAAGTGGCTCCAAGGGACCTGAGGCACAAATCCAAGAATCTAGTTAGAAGGTTGTTTCAGTAACCTAAGAGCAAGATGGTAGGTCAAACTTGAAGTAACGGAATCGCATTGAAGATGAAGGGGAAGGGACAGGCTTTGCTCTCAGCTCTTTTTGGAAGGATTCCTGCGAGGCTCCCATAAATGCCGTTTCCGGTTTACCTCATATCCTCCACCTATGACGTTCCAGATGAATTTCCATATTACAAATCCTATGGTCTCATTTCTACTTTTTTTGATGAGTATGTCTTACAAAAGCCACTAAACTTGCCCATTGATATATGGGATTGTTGGCTTTTTACATGTGGATTAATTTGAGTTCTCTATAGATACTAGTTATCAAGCTTTTGTCTGATTCAAAATATGCAAATATCCTTTCCCAATGTGTAGGCTGTATATTTCCTTTGGTTGTTGTCTCCTTAGCTGTACAGAAGCTTTTGAGTTTAATTAAGTCCCATTTGTTTATTTTTGTTGTTGTTGCAATTGCCATGGCAGTCTTCTTCATGAAGTCTTTCCTCAGGCCAGTATCTTCCAGTGTTTTTCCTATGCTTTCTTTCAGGATTGTTATTGTGTCATGCCTTAAATTTAAGTCCTTTATCCAACTTGAATCAATTTTTGTGAGTGGAGAAAGGTGAGGGTTGAGTTTCAGTCTTTTACATGTGGATATCCAGTTTTCCCAGCACCATTTATTGAATAGGGAGTCTTTCCCCCAAGGTATGTTCTTGATTGGTTTATCGAAGATTAGGTGGTTGTAAGTTGTTAGTTTCATTTCCTGGGTTTCT
>CAUYON010031017.1:0-15032 GCA_963573935.1 Arctocebus calabarensis
GCCAAACAACAATGACGGCTGCAACCAAAAAATGGCCGGGTGTTGTGGTGGGCGCCTGTAGTCCCAGCTACTTGGGAGGCGGAGGCAAGAGACTCGCTTGAGCCCAAGAATTGGAGGTTACTGTGAGCTATGATGCCACAGCACTCCACCCAGGGTGACAGCTTGAGGCTCTGTCTCAAAAAAAAAAAATAATAATAATGTTAAGTACTCAAAGTTCACAATTAAAGGCTAAAATACCTTGAAAAAGTTGTGAAAGTATTAACCAATGATATTATTCATAATGACATCATTATCCTTCTACAATAAATGGATCCCTGACTCCCACATACACAGAAATATCTTTTCACCAGTAATTCCAAATGTGGGAATCCAAAATACTGAAGAGAAAGAGCACTGCAAGAAGTTGTTCATCGCACCATTCTTCATCACTAACAGTGAAAAGAACAGCAATATCCCTTACAGGGGAATACATGCAGTCTGCAGAGTAACAGCACAGGCTCTGGAATTGGGAAGAGCTGGATCTGGATGTCAACCTCTCCACCTACCAGCTGTGAGGTCTCTGGCAGAGCACTTAATATTTGAAACTCAGTTTCGTCAACTGTGGAATGTGAGGCTATTACCATCTTCCTCACAGGGTTGTCTAAACGATTAAATATATGTAAAAGTGCTTGGCATGGTACCTGAAACTCAGGTATCTGAGTGTTCTACAGATAACTTTACTAGCCATTATTAACAGTACATTTGTTCCCTGGAATATTACCCAAATATTTTAAATAATGGTTATAGTAAAATCTCTTACACTGACATGAAAAGATTTCCACTAAGTGAAAAAAGCAAGTTGAAAAACAACAGGTAATATGATCTTGTTAACAGGTAAAAAATAAAACTATCCACACATTTATAAATGTAGCGGAGGTAGAATATTAGAAGTGGTTATTTATGGATTTAAAAATGGAATTTGAAGTGATAAAACCTTTTACTGTACATACTTCTATACTGTTTTACTGCAAATATGTATTTTTTTTTGGAGGCAGAATTACATTCTGTCGCCGTAGAGTGCCATGATGTCATTATAGCTCACAGCAACCTCAAGCGATCCTCTTGCCTCAGCCTCCTGAGGGACTGTAGCTGGGACTACAGACACCTGCCAGCACACCTTTGCTATGTTTTCTTTGATTTTTTTTGAGACAGAGTCTCACTATGTCACCCTCAGTAGAGTGCCATGGCATCACAACTGACAGCAACCTCAAACTCTTGGGCTTAAGCGATTCTCTAGCCTCAGCCTCCCAAGTAACTGAGACTACAGGCGCCCGCCACAACACCTGGTTATTTTTTTGTTGCAGTTGTCGTTGTTTAGCTGGCCATGGCTAGGTTCAAACCCACCAGCCTTGATGCATGTGGCTGGCGCCAGCCATAACTTCTATGCTATAAGCACCAAGCACTTTTCTTTTCCTTTTTTTTTGAGACAGTCTCACTTTGTCACCTCAGTAGAGTGCCACGGCATCACAGCTTACAGCAACCTCAAACTCTTGGGCTTAAGCAATTCTCTTATCTCAGCCTCCCAAGTAGCCCTTTTCTATTTTTAATAGAGACAGGGTCTTCCTCTTGTTCAGGCTGGTCTTGAACTCCTGAACTCAAGGAATCTACCCACCTCTGCCTCCTGGAGTGCTATATCACAGGCATTAGGCACCGTGCCCAGCCACGTTCAATTTCATAGACTTAAAGTTCACAAAGAAACATTAAAGCCATTCTACACAGAGTCAGTACTTTACATTTTATGAACAATTTTGTACTTCATTTTTCTGACAATCCAGTTAGGTAAGAAAGTATCATTCTTGCCTGCCTGTAGCCTCCAACTTACAGATAGAAGTGAAGCTACAGAACCATGAGTCATAACCTAAACCTTCATGTAAGTCTTTTTTCCACTATCCCCCATCAGGTATTAATTTTCACAGAGTTTAGAAAGAGCAGGCACATTTCTTATCTCCTTTGAGCATTCATACCGGAATTCTATGATCTCTTTTGTACCTCATCCTAACAGACAGGCAGAGCAGGGCATCAGTCCTTTTCTGCAGACAACTCCGTAAGATGAAAGACCTTTCCAAAGACGACAAAACTAATAAACACTAAAACGGCAGCACATCCAGGAGGAGGACCAAGTTCACAAAAGGTCAGAAAACTAAGTAATGTGAAGAGTGGCTGAAGGAATTAACTTAACTAACTTAAAATGGGTAAGGCTGGAGGTGGGGGACAAACCCATATACAAATGCAAACACACACACACATATGAAGTCTGTCATTAGACATGTGAAGGGCAATCATATAAAGATATCAGATTTGTGCTGTATGGTCCTGGGAGTTAAAAACAAAAACAACTCAACATTCATTCACCAAACATTTACTAGTTATTTACTCTGTGCCAAATGCTTGAGCTACACTAGGGATATAAAGGTGAATAGGACAAGTGCCAACCCTGGAGAGACTGAGATTGCAGAGGAGGTAAGAAAACAAATAACAAAATGAAATGTACTCAGAAAGCTATGGGAACACAGAGAATGATGACTGTAACTCTCTTTGGGGCAGGAAGCTGGTAGAAAAAAATTGTGGAAAAGGTGTAGCTTTAACGGGAAGAACGAACATCAAGAGCTAAGGCATGGAGACATGAGCTCCCGTCAGTGTGCAGTGGTCCATGTCAGAGGCTCTACTCTGGGGATGGGAGAGGAGTGGTGAAGAACACACAGGGCCCCACAATATCCATGCCAAGGAATTTAGACTCTAACACCCAAACTATGCAACAGTAATAAGAAATGAAGGTAGGAGAGAGTGGCATGCTCAGAAAGCTCATTCCAGCAGGACAGACTTCTAGAAGGTTAACAGTGGAGACAAAGAGATTAATTATTTAGTCCAGGTAGGGATAAAGATTCAGATTCAAGAAATATCTGGAAACCACCCTGAGATACCATCTAACTCCAGCGAGAATGGCCCACATCACAAAATCTCAAAACTGCAGATGCTGGCGTGGATGTAGAGAGAAGGGAACACTTTTATACTGCTGGTGGGACTGCAAACTGATACAACCTTTTTGGAAGGAAGTATGGAGAATGCTCAAAGACTCAAGCTAGATCTCCCATTTGATCCTGAAATCCCATTACTGGGCATCTACCCAGAAGGAAAAAAATCCTTTTATCATAAAGACACTTGCACTAGACTGTTTACTGCAGCTCAATTTACAATCGCCAAAATGTGGAAACAGCCTAAATGCCCACCAACCCAGGAAGGAATTAACAAGTTGTGGTATATGTACACAATGGAATACTATACAGCCATTCATTAAAAAAATGGAGACTTTACTGCCTTTGTATTAACCTGGATGGAAGTGGAACACAGTATTCTTAGTAAAGCAGCACAAGAATGGAGAAGCATGAATCCACGTCCTCAATTTTGATATGAGAACAATTAATGACACAGTGGGGGTGAGGGAAGGGGACAGCAGAGAGAGAAAGAATGAGGGAGGGGTGAGAAAAGGAAGAGCAGAGAGAGGGAAGGAGCAAGGGGGTGGGGTCTTGGTGTGTGCCACACCTTTTAGGGACAAAACGCGATTGTAAGAGGGACTTTACCTGACAAATGCAATCAGTGTAACCTGGTTTCATGTACGTACCTCAATGAATTCCCAAAAATAAAATAATAATAATAGAATAAAAAAAAAAAAAGAAATATCTGAATATCTGGGAGGTAAAAATCAAACACATCTACTGGCTAGGGGAAGGAAAGGAAGACTTCTAGATCTCAATTTGGGATAAGTGGATGAAGGGTGATGCCCAAGGCAGGCAACATAACAAGACAAATCCATGCAATAATCTCCCCGGGGTACGAACTGGTTTGTTATTGTTTAGAGAAAACAGGATGAAGGAAGCAAGAAGGAAGAGGACAAAGATGAGTTTACCTTCACACCTATGTAATGTAAATGTAAGGTGCCCATTCAGTGAAGCTACAGAAGCTTCTCAGTGATGTGTGAGAAGAGGCTTACAGGTAGCACCTGAAGACAAGTAGAGAGCCCACAAAATGAGATAAACTTTAGATACCAATATTTACTGAGTGACTGAAAGAAAAATCCATAAAACAAATGAATTGATCAGAGATGAATCAGAAGATAGAGTGATGCCAAAAAAAAAAAAAAAAAAAAAAAAGGCAAAGCAGAGAAGAGGAAAAAATTATAGTTAAATCCACTGCATAAAGCAAAATTTTCTAACAGAAGTTACTCAAAACAAGAATGGACTACCTTGTGAGGTAATCATTCGTATCAAACAAAAGGTTTGGGTAGAAGCTACAGCGTTATCAATAAAGGATATTCACTCTGAACAGAAAATATGTGCATTGCACAGACTGCTCTGTCATGTCAGCAGTACCTACATGTCTTTCCAGTAATCTGTCCTTCCTTCCTTGCTAAAACCAGATTATATCCCTAATTATTTCCCACCCTCCTCCATTGCTTATCACATCTATCACCAAGCCCTTCAACCTTTTCCTTTTCCCTTCATCTCCACAAGTCTATAGATTTGTCTACCCTAAGATTAGAAAACACCTTTAATTTACCCTGTTGTGGCACATCTCTATTTTTCTCCACCTTTTACTACTGACATCTCCACTCTTTCACCAAAAGATTTCAGATCACCAATCTACCAAAAAAAATGAAACCCTGTGAAAAGATGGCATCTGATTTACTGACAGCGTGTTCCAGATGCTAACTCAGTTCTGCATCCCTTGATCTCTCCAGTAGTTTATGACAGAACTGACCAACTGCTCCTTAATTGCAGTTATTCCTTTCACTTTTGTAATGAGGCATAGTGGTTTAGAGAAAGCACTCTGCACGGAGAATCAGGAAGATCTGTGCTCTAGAATCAAATACACCAATATTTGTCTGTGATCCTCCGCACCTCTACCCTCAGATCTTATTCTCAGACGTCCTGACACTCAGCAGGTTAGGTCACTCTAGTATATACGCTTTTCTCCAATCACAAGTGTACGTAATTAGCAGCTGAGTGGCGATCTTTCCCACCACACAAGAGACTGTAAACTCCTTGAAGACAGAAAGCATATGCCTTGCATCTCATCAATGCCAAAAACAAAAACAAAAATCAATTGAGTTAATGTTTAAATAGATGTTAAGACCACTTGCTAAGAAAATGCATTACATTATTTTTATTAACCTAATAAGATTATTAGCACTTTATTTCCTTACTAAATTACTGACAAAACTTTAAACCAACACACCTATTATCTCATACATAATATGATAAACTACATATACATTTACATATAAAATTGAGCCTGAGTAAGAGAAACTTGTCTTCCAAGACAGGTACATTTCTCTTGTACATCCCCATGAAAACAAAGAGTAGGACCAATCACCCACATTTAAAAACCAAAAGGTGTGAGCTAAAAACATGCACACACTGAATATGCAAGTTTGCATCACGATGTGAGAGATGATAATTTGATGTTAAACCTGCAGCTGTTTATATAATGCCCACTGGCACTTCAAGTTTAATGCTATTCTTTAATACTGGAAAAAGCCATGAGATACATACATACTCTGCAAGGAAACTGAAAAGTTTATCATTCAAGTTGCATTGAATGTGATCTTAAATTTATCGCATATAAATCAGAGAAAAACAAGGGCTGGTTAAGCAATTATAACTAGCCACTGTGCCTGATTATTTGCAAATAAAAAAATTTCGTATCTCACCCAAGTGAAAGTTTGTCAAGTTTTATGATACACCACCTTGGTCAAACAATTTTAACAGATCACACAGTAATCTGCCCTTCAACTGCTGAATGTATTCTGCTCCTCAACTATACCATAAGACCCTCATTAGAAGGCTTGGCATTTTTGTTAATTAGTTCCCTTAAATAAATAGAAATACAGATGATTTCAGTAATCCATGACATTGAAAAAACTGAAAATGGCTTGTTAGGTTCAACGTGTTTATATATTACCTCTTGAAAACAACATACAAATACTTAAAATCCGATGCTTAGACAATTCCCTAAGTTAAGAGTGGTTAACAGGCTGTAAATATAGTTGGAATCCCCAGGATAGAGCAGGCATTTCATAACGGAAACACTAACAGATATATTCACTTGGAGCCGCTCTCCCAGGCGTCCAGAGGGTTAAGTCAATACTATACGTTGTGAGGGGGCAAGGGTTCCCCTCTGACACCCCCTCTCTTCTGCAAGATCGGGCTCCAATCCCTGCGCGAGGAGTCCCCTCGAGGCCAGCCAGCGGGCGCTCCCTGAGACTTCAGAAGCTGGGAAATCCCTAGCCAGGGAAAGAGGAGTTCAAGCCCCCTCCCCCTTCCTTTCCTGAAAATTAATGAATTGGCCGTACGATTGTTTATTTAATGAGGTGTGTAGTGGCCTCTACTGGTGCTTGTGTGAGCACAAGACTGTCCCACTCTTACAAGTGGGATGAGCCTGGGGGAGGGGAAAGAAGCGAGGGGTGAACCTGCCTCTGGGTACAAAGCACAGAACTAGACCCTGGAGCCCCCGACCCGCCCCCAGCGGCCACCCCTCCCCCGGTGGCGTCCCCTCCTGCCTATCCCACTCTCCACCACGCGCGACCCCCTCTTCTCTTCGGCAACCGGAGCCCAGCCAGAGAAGTTCCTGCACGATTCCCCCAGGATCCTAAACAAAAACACCGCAGCCGCAGCCGCAGCCGCCGGAGCGGGTGCCGCGCCCCCGCCCCCACCCGGCGACCCCAGGCCCGCGCCCGCCGCTTACCTGGGGACTGCGGCGGGGAGCCGCTCCTGGCGGCCGCAGCGCCCGGCGCCCGGCGCCCGAGCAGCAGCAGGCAGCAGAGCCAGAAGAAGGAGGTGCTGAGGAGTCGCCGGGCGCCCCGCTCCGCCGCCATCTCTTCCCCGAGAGTGAGCGGCGGCAGCGACAGCGCCGCGGAGCCCTCGCCTCCTTCCCTCCCGCGCGCCTCAGCCGGTCCCTTGCTGCAGGCTCGACTCCCGCGGCCGCCGCTGCCACTGCTCCAGCCCGGCCCGGCCCGGCCCGCGCGGCCCCTCTCGCGGGAGGGGAGACTCGGGGGCGCCTCCCTCCTGCAGGGGGGCGGGGAGAGGAGGAGAGCAGAAAGGGGGGAGTCAGTACATTCCGGGGTGGGGGGGGTGGATCGGTCTCCAGGTTCCAGGCGCCGCCACCCGCCGCCGACTCCGGCTCCACACACCAGCGCGAGGGGGGCGGAGACCGCGGGCGACGGGGGTGGGGGGCGGGGGCCCGGGGCGCGCACACCCGCGCACGCGCAAGCGCGCGCCTCCCTCGCCTGCACCCCCTGGCGCGGCGCGCGGCCCGCCCCCGCTCCAATCCCGGCTGCGGCCTCGCTGGCCGCCGCGGCGGACGCGAGGGCAGGCGGCGGGCCCGCTCCCCTCCCCCTCCTCCCCGGAGCCGCGGACGGGCGCGGGGCGCGCGCACCAGGCGCTGCTGCTGGCGTCAGGGAAACCCCGGAGAAGCGAATCCTCCTCCTTCTCCCGCCGGCTCGCCGCAGCCCCTTAGCCCCGCGTGTCCCCGCCTCCAGCTCCTCGCCCGGGGGAGAAATTCCCCCTCTCACCTCCCCGGACGCCTCTGGCTGCAGAGACCGGAGGGCGAAGGCGCTCGGAGCCCTGGCTGGTCCGGAGGCCGGAGCGGGCGTGCACCCCCGCTCAGCCTGGGCCGGGGCCCTCTATATAGGGCCTCAGAGGAAACCGAATGGCCTCCGGGAGGAAACCTGGGTGCGCAGAGGGTCGGAGCGGGGATTTATGTGCTCGCCAAAAACAATAGCGATCCCGCCCTTGCTGGGACCTGGCGCGGCTCCCGTGGGAGGGGGCCGGCCGTGCCGCCGCTGACCTCCCGCTTCCAGGCCGGGCCGCCTTCCGCGCGCTTCCCCGGGCAGTGCTGGGACCCGCCCGGACCGCGGGGTCCGCGCCCCCACCCACGTCTCTGGGCCCGGGTCCAGGGAACCAGGGCACAGACAAAGGTGCCTAGTGTCCACTCCTTCAGCTCGTGCGGGGACCCAGGCAGAGCCCTGTGACGCTCCGGGGCCGATCCTCTGGCAATTAACTGTCACAGTTTTCCCCTGTACCTTGGCGGCGCACTTCTCATTTTCGTACCTGGGAATCGTGTCTTTTGCCAGTGACCCGGGAGAGAGCGGGTTATGATTTTAAGCCATTTGGTATCGTGAGACAGCTCGCAGGCTACCCAAAGTTGGGAGAAAGTGGTTTGTAGTTCACTGGTGGTGAGAACAGTGATCGTTGTATGGCCCGCACCCATGGAAAATTTTTACATTTTAGTGTGGTTATGTATTTGGGGAGTCTTGTTTAGTGGTTGATATGAGTTGGATTTTTATTCACTCTTGTGTGCAGTCAATAACAAAAATGTATTACTTCCCACAAGAAAATGGCTATTTCACTGACTTGCATGTCTTCCTGTGCCGTCTCGTAGTTACTTTTTTCGGATATTTTATTCCAAAGTGCCAAAATAATGTAAGGTGTGGATTAATATGGGGAAAGAAGGCTCAGGATCCCCATAAAACCTCTTTAAGTCCTCAAAATGGGTTCTTTGGAACAATTGACTTAGCAAACACCCGCTTATTCTTTTTTCAATAGGAAATCTATTTAAATATCTTTTTGTTTTGACTAGAGTTGTTAACTATCAAAATATTTCCTAAATACCCCTGATTGACCTGTTAAATTAGAAATAGATTACTTCCCAATTACTTCACAAGTATTTGCTTAATTAACCTTTAATAATCACATCATTATTCAGTTTTCTGAGATAATTAATGAGAAAAGCTCTTTGGAAACTAAATTCCCATGCAAATGTTAATTTTTGGATATGTCTGGTAAATATGGAGAAATTTAATTACATTGAAACTATAACGTGTAATATGACTTCTGAAATGAAATTTACATTTATTTCCCAGTTGTGAAAAATGTATGAGTTGTGGCTATTAACAGGCTGATTTTCATGTGTGACTAATGTGAACTATCTCATTAATTTATCAGCCCATAGTGTATATCAATTTTATACTGAGTTTAATGCACTTTCTGTAAAATAGGATGGCTAAATCTTATATTCCGAACTTATTAAATCACAATTTTAATCAAACTCATGCTAATAAACCACTAATGGATGGAGCCCAAGATAAAAAGTTACAGATTATAAATTAGTTTAGGAGTAAAATAGTAAAGTAACCCAAGCACAGCCTTGAATGCAGATCCTGAATTTTGTTTCAAAGTTACTGACATTGTCAACATTCCCTTAAAAAATCATCATTGGGTGTCATTAACCTTTCGTTTTGTAGTAAGGCATATTTGAGAAAAGATTTTCTTAGGCATCTCTTTTATCATTCTCATTATTTCAACAAGATTTTCAACAAACATCTCAGTCCACACCTACACTGCTAATGAACATTTTTATGTAGGCTAAACTATTAATCTATAAAGAGATATTAAATCATTAGTGAAATTAGCACATTTTTCATCTAAGTAAAGTTAGAAACATGAGGCCCATGTTCAAGGAATAGTGCACAAAGAAACTTAGAGCAAAGAAAACAGAGTGGCCATTGTATGTTACTGCAAGTTATGGAAGTGTGGGCCAAAAATAACTAGACCCAATATTCTTGTGAAATTTATTCTGTTTATTTTGATATAAAAAATTAATGAAAATTTAAAGTCTATGAATATAAAACTTGGTAGGAATCTTATATTCTCTATGGTAAAATGATTTTTAAAAAAGCATTAGAGAAGCAATATAGTTCAGTATTTAATTGCTGGCGGTAATGAGATTCTCCAATTCCTTGGCTGACTCCCAGTATTCAAGGCAGAGAAGAAGACAGCTAGCCCCCTGACTAGTAGATCCAGGGATAGAACACGCCCTAGTCACAGCAGACTTCAGCTAGAAGTTGCCCATGTCTGAAGAACATGATTTTCTTCTGCACAGACATCCGTATTTTCACATTTACATTCCACTAGGTAAGAATTTTTATTTCCTCCCTTTCTCCTTCAAAAGCCACCTGTTCTAGGGAGCCATCTCTCGTTAGGCCTAATTAAGAAGGCTATGTGCTCCTTGAGGATGAAGCAGATACAGTATTAATTTTCCTTGTTACATGTTGCTTAGGTAATCACATTCTTTAGCTCAATAACTTATTAATGTGAATATTATTGAGGACTTATTTTTACTAAGTATTATACTGGATGCTTGGATTTTTAAAAAGCATTCCTTTAATATTTATAAAACACTGAGTTTCAGGTCCTTTTCCTGTGTTAAGGGAACACAGTGATCAGCCAGGTAGATGAAGTTCTCAGTGTAGCAGAAAACAAACAATTAACAAAGAGGGGTGAAGACTGTTATGATAAGGAATGATAAGAAGTATGGGGAAACATAGTGAGAGCATCTAATCTGACTGAATTGTGTGTGTGGATGGGGAGGTAGGATGGAGAATTAGAGGAGAAGCCTTAGTCTCTAAACAGAGACCTGGAGATAGGTAGGGAGGAGTTAGCTACACCTGCAGTGGGATTTGACCTCAGATTTGCATTTTAGAAGGATCCCAGAGGCTGCTGCTTAAAGCATTGGTTGGAAGGAAAAAGACCTTAATTTTGTTACTGGGGAGAAGATGATGGGTGGCCTGGAGTAGAGGGGAGGGGATTATGAGGAGTGGACAGATAAGAGAGATTTGAAGGATCTTAAATAGAAGCAGCAAAGGTCTGGGGAGAGAGAAGTGGGTGACTCAGGTTTCAGCTTTGGCAGCTGAAGGAAGTTGGTGGCATTCACTGAACAAGGAGGAGCAGATGGAAGGCAGTGTGAGTTTAACTTTGGACAAGTTGAATTTAAAGTACCTTTGAGACATCGGAGTACAAATGTCAGTAAACTTTGTTATTTGGACCTAGAGTTTAGAAGGGCATAGGACTGGAGAGATGAGACATCACCACGTATGCCTGAATATAAGGTGAACCTGCATTTTTCCAGTTAACATGCTCCCTTCCAATAAAATGTTGTGGCCGACTTGAACATATAAACTTTTAGAAAGATGAAATAATCAGGTTCTACTTACAATATTTAATGTATTAATTGAATTATACTTCCACATTTCAAATTATATAGTCTATAAAACATAATTTTTTTTAGGCATATACTTATTAACAGGCAATGCCCACAAGCTTGTTTCTTCTTGGATACACTCATGGTATAGTCACAGCAACCAGGGATCTTGAGTGCTGGCCTTAGACACAAAGGCCCCAGAAATGGTAACAGCCCTCTGTGCGACCAAATCTTCTTCAGCCACTCCACTCATCACAGAGCTTGTTGTCCAGACCATTGGCCAGGAACTGGTTGTCTTTTCCATCCTTCTATCAGTTCAAAAACCAGTCTGGGATCTGGTACTAGCATGGATTCTGCACAATGATGATCACACATTCCACCTCATCCTCCACGAGTCCTCCTGCCCTCTGAGTGAGGTGAAGGTCTGCTTTCCTCAACACTGCACGAGTGTATCTTCAACCCACACCCTTCATAACACTTATGGCAAAGGCTATTTCCTGCTGCCTATGGAAGTTGGTGTTGAGTACCTGCAAAATGAACTTCTCAGGCCTCACTAGAGACAGACAGTGGCACAACAGGTGGTGTATAGGCCTCCTATGTAAGAGAGGTATAAACATAATTTTAAAAATAATTTTATGGAAACTTTTCACAGTTCCTTTATCATCACCAGTGTCACATTTTGAGTGTCTTATATGGTTTCCCAGTATACATCATTTTTATTTCCACCTGTTTTTAACTCTATATACGATGCTGCTGCTGGGAATTTTATTTCAAGCTACATGTATCTAATCACACTATATCATTCATTCTATAATCATATTCGTGTACTGTATTGCTTTTGTAATTGGGATTGACAGAATCAGACATTTTTGTAGTGACTTTTAAGGGTTGTTTACAAAGATATCCAACACTTGTGAGTGTGAAATTATTTCCCTAGAAATCTGTGATAAATGTCTCCTTTTTTTACCAATTTTGTCAGAGGGCTTCTGTATAAGCATCAAATGAGATCATTTCATGCTAATATGTATTGCATGAAAAAAATATTGTGTTCTTCACAGTAATGGAGAGCCATCTAATAACATGAAGGAGTTGTTAAGGGTCAAAATACAAGGCAATTCCCTCTCTTCTGAGGGATTACGGCGTGGGGAGACTGTGTAATATTCAGGTATAGACAGTAATGCCAACAGAGTAGTGGAGATCGTCCCAGGACAGCTTCGGACTGAATCAAGATTGAGGACTGAGGACTGGGACCAAACCAGAAGAACACCAATACCTTGAAAGTACAGTGCAAAAAGAGAAACTTGCAAAGAAACAAGCAGACATGGAGAAGAAAGCCAGGAGGACTCCGTGGTATCACAGAAGCCGGGGAGAGAAAGTGTTTCAGGAATGCAGGAATGGTCAATGGTGTCATATGCCCCTGAAAGGTCAAGTAAGGTAAGACCTGAAAACCAGCTATCAGATTTAGTGATAAGATAGGTGGTCAAGTCCAACCTTAGTAAGTGGGTTGCAGCAGAGAGTAAAGCTAACTGATTGTGACAGCTTGTTCCTGAGTCAGAACAACTTCTGCAAGAGGATTCCCTATACCAAGGAAAAAGCTTAGTAGGTCTAGAATTGATTTTTTAAAGAGGGGAGTGGATTTAAATGCTGATGTAAGGCACCAATAGAGAGGGAAGTGTTGAAGAGTCAAGAGAGAAGGGGGATAATTGATAGCTTTAGAAGCAGTGCAGTAGATAATTTGGCAGCTATAATTCCACAAGGCCCGTGATTATCTGACCTCAGTAGTCTCAGGCAACTGGCAATAGGCAAAAGGATTTCACAGAACAGAGTTACACCCTGGCCTTGTGGTTTCTAGGCAGCTTTCAGCTGTATTCGAGCATGTTTAGTTCTTGTAGTACCTTAATGAATAGAATACTAAAATGCTGAAAATAACAGCATCTTGACATTTGCTACATAGGCCCCTAAAATTCTGTCCTCAAAAGACAAATGGTTTGGTCCCAACAGACAGCAACTGCAAAACAAGACAGTCTAGGTTTCTAGCAAGAATAACAGGATCTTGCTTTTTGATGGCTAGTAATAGAAACCTAATATGAAATATGATCTTAATGAAAAAAATAATTATTGGAAAGACACTGGCATCTTAAGACAAGGATGCCAGCTGGGTCTCTGGAATGGAAGTAGGGTCTGGAGCACCTTAAAGAACCCAGAAAGTCCTATTTTGGAGTGTCTCTTGTCTCAGCACCTCTCTCTTAAACTGCCACAGCTTTACTCCTTTTTTTTTTTTTTTTTTTTTTTTTTTGCAGTTTTTGGCTGGGGCTGGGTTTGAACCTGCCACCTCTGGCTTATGGGGCTGGCGCCCTACTCCTTTGAGCCACAGGTGCCACCCAATCTCAACTTTACTCTTGCGTGACTTTCTCTGTGTCCTAGTCCACATGGCAGGAAAAGGCTACTACCCACTTATTCTGTCAATCACAATTACAAATTTACCAGTTAATAAATAGATTTCAATCTTGGTTGAGGTGCCCACTTCAAACTACTCAGAGAGGCAATAGTGTGAAGAATAGTAATAAGGCAGCTCTCACTGCAACCAATCAGTAAATAAAGGACGAATGTGCAATTCACAAAAACACAGTACCAGTGAAGCAGTTCCACAAGCATCTGTTGCAGCTGAGTTCCATTTGTCACTCTATCCCAACCACCCAGCCCAGTACTTGAGGCTTAATAAATATTTGTCTAAAGAATAAATACTTAGTGTTGATATAAAGATTTTTTTAACTGTGGAAAGGAATTTAGATATCAGGTCAAGGAATTTGCTTGAATGGGAGGAGCCAGAAAGGAAGGCAGCAGAGATGGAAATATGCAGATAGGGGGGTGGAGCAAGATGGCAGACAGTAACAGCTTCCTTGCAGCTGGGCACGGTGAGACTGGGGAGAGAGGACTTCAGGCATCTCTGCCAGGCAGGATCTGCCCAGAAACTTCCCTTTGGGGACAGAGGGAGACAGCGTGAGACTTTTGGACACCCTGAGGAAGGCTAAAGCAGTGGAGATTGGGCAAGTGGTTGCGTCTGTTCATTCAGTCTGATCCTGTTGGCGGCTGTGGGTGCGGCAGCAGTGGGACTGCAGGCTGGAAGGGCCTTGCCTGTAAGCCGTTTGGGTTTCTTTTGGACTTGGCACTTGGTTGAACTCCCTTGGGAGAACCTGGGCAGGAGTGTGGGGTTATTTGAGTGTTGCCTGGGGCCCCAGACTGGGCCACCAAGCCAGATGGAGCTGCCAGTGTTTGGTGGTGAGCGGTGTGGAGCCATTGTGGGAGAACTGCTCTGGCAAGCTCCACCCTCAGGGTCGCAAAACAGGCATTGGGCGGGAGCGAGTAATCTAGTGACTGAGCAGCCTAGAGGCGGGGACTGAGATGCCTTGCAGCCTTAGCCCTCAAGGGTATAGGGTGAGACTGGTTTTGGCACACTGGGTAAGTGGATAGCCACTCAAGGGGTGATCCCAGCCATAGCGCTTTCCTGGGGAAGCCTCGGTTTAGCCCAAGTTAGCAATTTAAAGTGAAGCAGGCTGAGTAGGATTTAAGCTCTCCACCCTGCAGGGTTTGAGAAATCATTAGAAACACAGGGTCACTCCCTACAAAGATCCAGTAACAACAGAGCGATTCTGCCAGGGTCTGATCTGGGAGAGACACCTCCCCAACTCTCAGGAAGGTCATAGGCAATAGTGAAAAATAATCTTGAGACGGAATCAACAGAAAAACTCTGGCAATGTGAATAACCAGAGTAGATCAATTCCCCTTGTCAAGGAATGCCAAGGTAGATGAAGTACAATATCCCTTGCATAAGCAAATGGCTGAGATGTCAGAAGTTGAATTCAGAGTCTGGATAGCAACTAAGATCAGCTCAATGGACGAAAACATGAAATTAGAATTTCAAGCAGTAATCCAAAAGACCCAAAAGATGTCTCAAGAAC
>CAUYON010031020.1:0-10330 GCA_963573935.1 Arctocebus calabarensis
AATGTTTTCACATAGTAAATGAGAAAATCTCACGAATGTTATGTCGAATAGGCGGATGAAATTATCTTAGATTGTATATGAAGCCCACACACTGTACTCCATGATTGAACTAATGTACACAGTTATGATTCAATAAAAAAAAAAGTTTGAGTTCTCTGTGGATTCTGGTTATTAGACCTTTGTCAGAAACATAACCTGCAAATATTCTCTCCCATTCTGAGGGCTGTCTACTCAATTTACTTACAGTGTTCTTGGCAGTGCAAAAGCTTTTTAGTTTGATCATATCCCATTAAGGTATTTTTGGTATTACTTCAATTGCCCAGGGTGTCCTCCTCATAACGTTTTCTCCCAAGACATTTTCTTCAAGTGTTTACCCTACAATCTTTCCAAGAATCATTACAGTTTCTCATCTTAAGTTTAAGTCTTTTATCCAGTGAGAGTCAATTTTTGTTTGAGGAGAAAGATGTGGGTCTAGTTTCAGTCTTCTACACGTCACCAGCCAAGTCAACCAGCACCGTTTGTTAAATAAGGAATCTTTCCCCCAATTTATATTTTTGATAGGCTTATCAAAGATCAAATGAAGATAATGGACTGGATTCATCTCTTGGTTTGTAATTCTCTTTCATACATTTACCTTTCTATTTTTGTGCCAGTACCATGCTCTTATAATAAGTATAGATTTATAATATAGTCTGAAATCTGGTAGCGTGATTCCTCCTGATTTCTTTTCTTTCTTGGCTATTCGATGTTTATTCTATTTCCATATATAACAAAGTTTTAATTTTTCCAGATTTTTAAAGTATGATGGAGGTGCTTTAATAGTGATTGCATTAAATCTGTAGCTTGCTTTGTATAGTATAGACATTTTAACAATGTTGATTCTTTCCAGACATGAACATGGTATGTTTTTCCATTTATTAACAACTTTAGGTATTTCTGTTCTCAGAGTTTCATAATTCTCTTTATAGATATCTGTCACATCCTTTGTTAGGTATTCTCCAAGATGTTTCATCTTCTTTGGCACTATGGTAGAGGGAATAGAGTCCTTGATTATTTTTTCAGCTTGAGTACTGTTGGTATATACCAGATTTGTGAGTACTGATTTTGTATCCTGAGTCACTGCTGTATTTCTTGATCACTTCTAACAGTTTTGTAGTTGAGTTCCTGGGGTTTTCCAGGTATACAATCATAACATCTGCAAAGAGTGACAGTCTGATCTCCTCTGTTTCTATTTGGATACACTTGATTGTCTTCTCTTGCCTGATTGTGATGGCTAAGAGTTCTAATACAGTGTTAAAAACCATGGAGATAATGGGCAACCTTGTCTTGTTCCTGATATGAGTGTAAATGATTTAAATTTTACTCTATTTAATATGATATTGGTTGTGGGTTTGCTGTAAATGGCCTCTATCAGTTTAAGAAATCTCCCTTTTATACCTATTTTCTTAAATGTTCTGATCAAGAAATGATGCTGGGGCTTGGCGCCTGTGGCTTAACAGACTAAGGCGCCAGCCATGTACACCTGAGCCGGTGGGTTCGAATCCAGCCCAGGGTCCACCAAACAACAATGACAGCTGCAACCAAAAAATGGCTGGGCATTGTGGTGGGCGCCTGTAGTCCCAGCTACTTGGGAGTCGGATGCAAGAGACTTGCTTGAGCCCAGGAATTGGAGGTTGCTGTGAGCTGTGATGTCACAGCACTCTATCTAGGGTAACAGCTTGAGGCTCTGTCTCAAAAAAAAAAAAATATTCTGGATATTATCAAAAGCTTTTTTCTGAACCAATTGAGAGAATCACATGGTCTTTTTTTTTAAAATTTTGTTTATGTGATGGATTATACCTATAGATTTATGTATATTGAACCTTGGAATAAAAATCATTTGGTCATGATGTATAATTTGCTTGATGTGTTGTTGGATTCCATTTGGTAGACACTCGTTGAGTAGTTTTGCATCCATATTCATTAGAGATACTGGTCTATATATATATTTTTTTCTTGTTGGGGCTTTTCCTGGTTTGGGGATCAGGGTGATATTTGCTTCATAGAATGTGTTGGGAAGTATTCCTTCCTTTTCTATGTTTTGGAAACGTTTAAGTAATATAGGTACTACTTTCTATTTAAAGGTTTGTTATAATTCTGATGTAACGCCATCTGGTCCCAGACTCTTCTTTTTGGGAGATTTTGTATAGTTGATTCTGTTTCAGTACTTGATATAGGTCTCTTCAGCATTTCCACTTCTTTCTGTTGAAGTCTAGGAAGGTAGTGTGTTTCCATGTATTGGTCAATTTCTATTAGCTTTTCATATTTCTGAAAATAAAGTTTTTTGTAATATTCATTAAGAATTTTTTTTAATTTCTGAGGAGTCTGTTGTTATTTGGTCTTTATCATTTCTGATTGATGAAATTAGGTATTTTACTCTTTTATTTCTGGTTAGGTTAGCCAAAGGTTTATCTACTAGATAAATCAACCAATAAACTAATCAATGTTGTGTGATTATTTTGTTTTCAATTTCATTTAATTCTGCTCTTATTTTTGTTATTTACTTTCTGCTGGCTTTGGGTTTGCAGTGCTCTTCCTTTTCCAGTTGTTTGAGATGTCCCATTAAGATGTTGACTTCCTCTTTTTCTGTTCTTTTGAGGAAGGCTTAAAACTATAAATTTCCCTCTTAGGACTGCCTTTGTGGTATCCCAGAGGTTCTGGTAATTCATGTCTTCATTATCATTTTGTTCCAAAAGTTTGATAATTTCCTTCTTAGTCTCTTCTATGACCCAGCTATCATTCAGCATGATGTTATTTAGTTTTCATGGTTTTGTATGAGTGTGCAGATTCCTATTGTTACTGAGTTCAAATTATTTTCCAGAATGGTCTGAGAAGATACGAAGAACAATTTCTATTCTTTTAAATTTATTGAGGTTAGACTCATGATCTAAGATGTCATCAACTTCGGAGTACGTTTCATGGGCTGATGAGAAGAATGTGTATTCACTTCTGTTAGGATGAAATGTTCTGTAGATTTCTGTTAAATCTCATTGTTTAATGGTTATGTTTATGCCTAGAATTTGTTTGCTTAGTTTATTATCAGAAGAACTATCCAATACTGCCAATGTGGTGTTAAAGTCTCTGACTATTAGGGCGGTACCTGTGACTCAAAGGAGTAGGGCACCGACCCCATGTGCAAGAGGTGGCAGGTTCAAACCCAGCCCCATCCAATAACCATACACAAAAAAATCAAAATCACTGACTATTATGGTGCTGGGGATTATCAAGTTGCTCATGTCTGTTAGGGTCTCTGTTATAAACTGAGGAGCATTCTGGTTGGGTGCATAAATGATAATAGTTGGAATATCTTCCTGTTGAATCTTTCCCTTGATGAAAATAATGTGATCATTCTTACCTTTCTTTACTTTTGTTGGTTTAAAGCCTATTGTGTCTGCGAATAAAATTGCAATGCCTACTTTTTTTCTGATTTCCATTTGCCTGAATTATAGATGTTCATCCTTTCACCCTGAGTCTGTATTTATCTTTTAAGGTAAGATTATATTCTTGGATGCAGTAAATATATAGCCTGAGTATTTGTAATCAGTCAACCAACCTGTGCCTCTTTAGAGGGCAATGTAAGCTACTCACATTAATTGAGAGTATTGATAAGCCTGGTAGTATTTGGGGTGTCGAGTTTTTTGAAAGTTCAGTGGACACTTTTAAACCTTTTGCCACTTTGGAAGTTGGAATTTAATCAAAAGTTTCTAAGTGAGTTTACTTTGGTAGTAGAGCATTGTGTTGGCCATTGTGGAGTACAGGTCTGAGAATATCCTGGGGAGCTGGTTTAATTATAGCAAATTTCTACAACATGTAAATGTCATTAAGTATTTAAGTTCTCCACCATAACGGAAACTCAATTTAGCTGGATACAGGATTCTGGGTGGAAAGTTGTTTTGTTTAGAAGGTTAAAAGTTGATGATCATCCTCTTCTAGTGTGAAAAGTTTCAGGGAAGAGATCTGCAGTTATTCAGAAATTCAGATATTCTTCCCCCTGCATGTTATGGTTTTCTTACATCTGGCTGCTTGCAGAATTTTCTCCCTCATATTAGCTTTGAAGAAGTTAATTATAATGTGTCTGAGAGATGTTTTCTTTGGATTCAGTTGTGCTGGGATTCTGAAACTGTCTACTATCTGAATTTCAGTATCTCTTGCTACGTTGGGGAAGTTCTCCTCAATTAACTCTAGGAGTAAAGCTTCTGTGCCTCTTGGAACATCGTCTTCTCTTTCAGAGATTCATATAAGGTGAATATTTGCTTTTTTGGAGTAGTCCCACAGATCTCTAAGAGAATGATCCATTTTTGCTATCCACTTTCTTCCTCTTTGAGCATTTGGGATCATTCAAAAGATTTGTCTTCGATGTTAGATATTCTTTTTATATGCCTGCTTCATTCTGTTACTGAGGTATTCTACTGTATTTCTCATATCTTGGAGGGCTGCAGATTCTTTTCTCATTATTTGCCTCCTTTGCTCCTCTCTTCTCTCTTTTTATTCTTGTAGCAAATTACTGAACTTCATTTACAAATCCCTTCACTGCCACTGTGCAAGTCTTCTTTGTTCTCCTACTGGGTTGATAAGCATAGTATATAAGAGATGTTGGATGTATTCCCTCTTTGCAATTATCTGTTTAATTCTATCAGCTTAAGTGGACATACACTAGGTTCTCTGCCTTTAAGCCTTTTCCCAAACAATAGCAGTTACATTTGGCTCCACCAGAACAGAGATAGTCTGGGTACAAACCAATAAGAATCCACAATGGGCAGCAATAGCAGCAATTCAAATCACTGCACTGGCATCCTTGAAAATTACTATTTAATTACTATTATTACTATTACTTGAAATTTAATATTACTAGCAACAGAAGTACAGGCATTGTTCCTGAGAGTCAAGATAATGCCCCCAAAATAATGTGTTCTCTTCCCCTGACAAGACACATGTTTCCACATATCAAAATTTTAAATGTTTCCAGAGCATTATTTTTGTTATATATAATTATTTTTCCTCACTGCTGATCCTTTTCCTGGGTTGCATGTATTGGATTCAGCATGCAGTACTCCTGTATATAATGTATGTTTAATAGTCATGAAACAGAATAAGTGCTTAAATTTACAACAGAAGACCAAAAATCACATTATAATAAAGACATCTGTACCAGAATGTTCATTGCAGTCCAATTCATAATTGCTAAGTCATGGAAGAAACCTAAGTGCCCATCGATCAACAAATGGATTAATAAATTGTGGTACATGTATGCCATGGAACATTACGCAGCCTTAAAGAAAGATGGAGACTTTACCTCTTTCATGTCATGTTTACATGGATGGAGCTAGAACATATTCTTCTTAGCAAAGTATCTCAAGAATGGAAAAAAAAATATCCAATGTACTCAGCCCTACTATGAAGCTAATTTATAGCTGTTGTATGAATATTATAACCCAACTATAACACAAGAATATAGGGAAAGAGGCAAGGGTAGGGAGGGAAGAGAGGAGGGTGGGGGGGAGGGAGGG
The DNA here is from genome assembly GCA_963573935.1 of Arctocebus calabarensis. Lineage (NCBI taxonomy): Eukaryota > Metazoa > Chordata > Mammalia > Primates > Lorisidae > Arctocebus > Arctocebus calabarensis. The sequence continues at coordinate 5,547 of CAUYON010031020.1, forward strand.
TAATTGGTGGGGTCACACCTACGGTGCATCTTAGAAGGGCACAGGTGAACCTTGCTAAATGCAGAATACAAATGTCTTCATTTAATAATGGAGAAATTGCCAGGAAGGCTATGCTAATCAGTTTGATGAAAATAGTTAAGATTGTATATGAAAGCAGCACATTGTACCCCTTGATTGCACTATTGTACACAGCTATGATTTATTGATAAAGATAAAAAAAGAAAAAAAAATTAGCCTATAACTTTAGTGAAAGTTCCAAACAGGAAGGCAGAGATAGAGCATTTTTTTTCTGTTTGTCCACTAAAGAAATAGAAAATATGAACAGAAGAAGGGAATTTGAAGATTACCAATAACGAGAAGCCTGCAGAACCTGAGGACAAGGAAATATTTCAAGGACTATATTTCCCCCCTTATATATTAAGCAAAGAGAGTAAAATACTTGCCCTAGTTTATATCACAAATTTGGAACAGTGCTGATTTAACATCCATACATCTTGTCTTATAGACCAGAAATGTTCACCTGAATAGCTGACCATTGTCCATTTCATTGACATTTCTTGTTTACTTTAGTAACTCTTACAATGTAGATGCTCTCAAAAAATATCCATAATCATTACTCATATTAAAGAACATGCTTTAAAGAACTAATTCTGATTGGAGGTGGATCATGATGGCGGTCGGGACAGACGTGAGCCCATCTCTCCTAAGACATCAGGTGAGGGAGGGGGCTCTGAATCTCTCCCCACGTGGGTTATTAGAGTGAATAGACAGCTGGAGATGTAGCAAATTGGTGGATTGCTGTGTTTGTGATGTAGTTCAAAACCACGGACTTTGCTGTGGAGTTTTTCCCTACCTGGCTGTGCTGGCCAGCAGCCGGCCCCTCTCTCATGGAGGATAGCAGTTCACAATTCACAAAATATAGTTGATGAAAATGTCAGTGAAGTGTGGATTCCTAAGTGGAATTTGACATTCAGAAAAGGGTGCCCCTCAGAGCCACAAAGGGCTGGGCAGCCCAAGGGAAAATTGAGGGGAGGGGATCCTGCCTGGGAAACACATTTTGAATTGTCCAAAATGGCGGACATCTTTTCCCAGAGCATCAGGAGTAATTGAACATTCTGTACTATACTTGGTGGGAAAGACTGGTGAGGTTTGGCTGTTAAGGCTGGTGGGAGAACTGGTGCTCAATGGAGAGACTCTGAGCTATGGATATTGGAGAAGAGTTACCCAAGCATTGCAGCTGCAGGTGCAGCAGCAGTGTGGCAGCCAGCCCCTCCCCCATAGCTGATTGCACTTGCCAGCTTGTGGGAGAACATCAGAGCAGAGTGGAAAGATTTGTGAAGCGTGGACTCCTGTACCGAGTTTGGAGGTCAGATAGGTGTGCCGTCTGAAACAGAGCACCCAAAGTGGGGCAATATTTAGGAAACAAACTTTTATAGACACTACAGAAATGGCCACTGACCAGGTAGAGTGGTTACAATGGTAACAATGTAAACTGAATCAGGGAAATCAGGTATAACCCTGGGAATCACTCACAGCGCCACCTGGGGTCCAGAAAGTATATTGCATTATAAATTTATTCCTACTAAAGTTAATATCTCATACTTATAGATGTGTATTTCTATATATTTACAAGAATAATATTTTTGAGGTTGGTGTCTTTTTTTTCTTTTTTCCTCCTTTTCTTGGAGGAGATATTGTTATTTTTTTCTATTTTTAATTTAATTTTTATTTTTCCTTTCTTCTTTTTTAACTCTTTTATGAACACTACTTTTTATTCTTTCTCTGTACCTTTTCTTCCCATCTTATGGTTTCTGAGAGTGCTTACATCAGATTTTTTAGAGGCTTTTCTTCAATTATTTTACAATTATCATTATTTTAATTGTAGATTTTTTTTGTTTTGTTTTATCTGTATGTCTATATGTTTCTGACTGTGTGTTCATCTGTGGGCTTATGTGACTGGTAGCCTTTTTATCTGTTTATTAGTTCATTTGGTCTCAATGTTATTGGAGTTCTGCTAAGTCCCTGGGCTGGCTATTTTCCCTAACTCCAATTTTCACAGCCAACAAGAACAAGGGGGAACGGAGTTTGACTGATAATTGGAGCCAGCTCCCAACTGAGGTTCCAATCCAGAGGGCGAGATAACAGCCAGAAAGAACCCAACTAAGCCTAAGGAGGGGAGCTGAGCTGAGAGATGAGATGGATAATTCCTCATCTACCCTATTGAGGCAAGCTTTGACCCCAAAGAAACCATTTTCAGTACAGATCTCATCCCAAAGAGATTCTGTGGCTGTCCCCTCCCCTAAGAGAGCTGATTGCTTACTATGTGATCTCTACAGGTGAGCAATAAACTGAGGCTTTCCTTCCTCACCCCACAAGAGGGAATTGCTGGAATTTAGTACTCTTTCTCAAAAGAGGCCCTAATGAGAGTCTAGGAACTCTCTTGCCTGGTAAGAAAATTGAATAAATGTTTTCCTTGCCACCTTGATCCTTCAGTCTACCCTCCCACCACCAGGGCTGGCAGTGTAGAAGTCCAACTCCTCCAGAATCCAGACTGTCTGCATTTCTTAGCTAGGACAGGGCATTGCATAGACGGTGCCTGTAAAGCTGTGCTGTACCTGTGATTATAGTAACTATACAGGAAGACATAGAGGGAAAGGTGACTGACCTGACCTAAAGAAAAAGAGTATCTTAGCAACAGACTGAGGCATGGGTTCCTGTACTGCGAGTGGAGGCTTAGAAGCTGCTGAGGTGCACGAACTTAAGAGGAGGCACCTCCCACTCAACTTCAGCATTAGTAGAGTGATCCTGCTGGAGGCTAACGCTGTAGAGTCATCTCACCAACTCTGTGACCTTCCAGAGGGAATCAGACCTCACCCTACAGGGATTCCAGTACAGTGGAACAGCAGTAACAAGAGTGCAGTGGCTGAGGGAGAAATTCTTTTGCTGCCTGGATATCCTCAGGTTTGGACTGAGCTCAGGTGGAACTTTCTTCAGCTGCCAGTGAGCACCTGAGACAGGCAGATCTCAGCCTCCCCTGCTGGATGGTGGTAGACTGTGATATCCACAGGACAAGGCAAAGACCTCACATTGACTCTGGCAGGCACATAGCCCTGGCACATTTGCTTATTGGACACAGCAGGGCCACAGAGACTGGGTTAACAGAGACTTCCAGAGAGACTACCAGAGACTGAGGTGACCTGAGTCTGGTGGTGAAGGATGACCAAAGTGAGGTAAGAGGCATTAACCCCCTGGCTCTAAACCTCCTACTGGATGTATATTTCTGATGAATCAGAACACCAAAGGCGCTCAAATCACACTCAAGCTGCCAATAGACCCCTAACATCCAGTTGCTGGAGTCCTCTTGAACTCTCTAGCTAGAGAGTGAGGGACTGTCGGGGACAGTTGATCTGGAACTCTTGAATTGTACAAATTAGCTGAGGACCCTCCAAGGTGGGTCCCAGGTTTTTCTGTAGTGGGAAGGTTTGATTGTCCTCCTCCAGATATTACCAGTGGGGGGAAGGGATATCCTAGTTGCTTGTATTTCACCAAATCTGAGATTGCAACACCGGGTTACGGATATACTAGGACTAGACAGAGATCAGCTGAATACAAGACAGAGCCACCTACCCTCACTACAACAAACAGGCCTCCAGAGTCACAGACTGTATACTGTACAGGTACTTTGCAAAATTGTAGAGGAAAAGCCACAGTCACCAGTCCCAGTTCCTAGGTGAAGGGCTGGTCAACCACTACTGTAGAAGTTTCCAGTACAATTTCACCTGAACTGCTCATGTAGCTAAACGCTGAAAAACAATCATGGGGCGGAATAAGCAGAAAAACTCTGGCAACATGAATAAACAGAACAGTTCAACTCCCCCATGGAATGACAAACCAGCCAATCCAGAGAATCCCATCCACAAACAGATAGCTGAGAAGTCTGAAATTGAATTTAGAATTTGGGTTGCAAACAAGATCAACAAAATGGAAGTAAAGTTGGAGTTAGAAATTGTAGGATTAATTCAGAAGATGTCTCAAGAATTCAACCAATTCAAAGACAAAATGACCAAAGATTTTGACACATTGATACAAGAAGTTACAGCCCTCAAAAATCTGAGAAATACAGTAGAATCCCTCAGTAACAGAATGGAGACAGCAGAAGAAAGGATTTCTGACATTGAAGACAAAGATTTCAAATGCTCCCAAACCTACATAGAGGAAGAATAATGGAAGGGAAAAATGAATCATTCTCTCAGAGAACTCTGGGATAAATCCAAGAAAAGCAATGTTCATCTTATAGGAATACCTGAAAGCAACAAACTGGCTTCACAAGACACAGAGTCCCTTCTTGAGATTATGAAAGGGAATTTTCCAGACATACCTAGAGACTCTGAAATTCAGATAGCAGACAGTTTCAGAACCCCAGTATGACTCAACCTGAATAAGACATCTCCCAGGCACATCATAGTCAGCTTCACTAAAGTTAATATGATGGAGAAGATTCTGAAAGCAACCAGACGCAAGAAAACCATTACTTACAAGGGGAAGAATATTAGAATAACTGCAGATCCGTCTGCTCAAACCTTTCAAGCTAGAAGGGAGTGGTCATCGATTTTTAACCTCTTAAAACAAAATAACTTCCATCTCAGGATCCTATATCTAGCCAAACTGAGTTTCATTTATGATGGAGAAATTAAATACTTTAATGACATCCATATGTTGAAGAAATTTGCCATAACTAAACCAGCTCTCCAGGATATACTCAGACCTATCCTCCATAATGACCA